>KK115554.1:127492-165610 GCA_000611955.2 Stegodyphus mimosarum
GTGAGATAAATATTTAGCTGGAAATCTTCCTGTCTTTTCCAGACATAAGCACAACTTATCATACTAAAAGTTTAATTCTGTTCGAAGAGCTAAGTTTGTGTCATGGCTAGTGTCAAAACATTCCACACCTGGGTGTGGCTTTCCCTTTATTGTATAGCATTTTGATCATAATACTCTCTTTAAATGATGTTGTGTGCATGATGCTGTATTAACAGTAAAAACATATTAACAGAATTAACAGTAAAAACTTTCTTATCATTCAAATGAACAAACACATTACATAATACACACAAAATTAAATAAAAATACATTGTGAATAGAATTAAATGGAATTCTCTCATTTTACATTATGCCGAACATCTTATTTCCATTATTATGTCATTGTATCATTTCACATGAAATCTATAGTCTTATACGAATTTTTGATTGAAAAAGATCTAAGGAATAAAAATAATTCTCTGTTCATTCTCAGAGGTACAGGTGAACACTGTTTCCTTGGAAGTAGTTACGCGGCCTTTATTTTCACCAGCGTTCGTCATAGATATATTCTTCCAAATGCAGAATAGTATTAAAGGATACAAATATTCATCTATTGGCATTTTAAATATAGGGGTGGGGTCATTTTTGTAAAAGTTGCGCAGTGTACCTTTTTACACGGTACACCAAACCTCCTTAGTTTTATTTAGAAAAATTTCCTACTCGTTTCTAAAGATTTGTTTCATTTATTAGCCCAAAGGAGCGTTAGCGCAGAAAAGCTATTAAGTCGGAAAACGGAATTTTGCGTTGAATCATTATAAAAATCTAGATCATTTTTTAAATTTTTGCCACCAAATATTATCGTCCTGTATTATATTTAAAGAAGTGAAATAATAAAGAACTTGCATGAATATATGCATGTTTCTCATAATGCGAAAAGACAACGGTACCTAGAGCCATCAAATTTTGAATAAAGTAGTCCCCACCCTAATCTGGACACCTGGAAGCCCAAATTTTGAATTTCGAATTGGTTTTTATTATCTATTTCATATTTTATAAAAGCTTAACGAATTTTTGATTAACAAGCTAAATAATTTCAAAGCGAGTAGTGGCAACACTACGAAAAAAAAAACATTGTTATCTCCAGCACGTGAGACTGTCTATCGGAAGTTCTAAAGATAGCTTATTTTTAAATATGTTTACGCAAAGGCACATTAACCCAAATGCTCCCGAAAAGTGTATGTGTATGTAAATGAAAAAAAAAACGCCCCTTTGGGCGTATTTTCAGATTTTATATAAATTTTTAATAGTTAAACCCAAATGCTCTCGAAACGTGTATGTGTATGCAAATAATAATAAAAAAAATCCCTTTGAGAGTAATATAAAATCTGAAAGCTTTCAGATTTTATAATTTGTTCTAATTAATTTTATTTTGAAGCAACCCTTCCTATAGCTCTTACTTTTAACTCATATTTTCTTGCCAGAATTTAAATGATCTAGTGCGTGTGTATTAAAATGAGGTAGAAAGAAGTTAGTATTTAAGCGAATGTTTTGAAAGGTGAATTTAGAGCGTGTTCTGCCTGCCTGAAGGCCACGTTGCTATTTTTGATTTATTAGCGATTAGACTTCTGAGGCGTTGAGTGTTTCTTGCCATTAGGTTTTTTTAAGCCAACTTCAAGTCAGAGGCAGCCTCCGCGTTAATTAACCTGTGAGCCTTTAGACAAAACTTACTCTGTTTAATTTTAAGTCAATCGTTACCTTTTTAAGCTAAGCGAAAAGTGTTGGCTTTTGTAAGCCCAAATTGGTGCCATCCGTGAACTTTAATTTGAGTAAATAAAAGGTTGTATATACCCTTGTTCTGACGCTGTCGTACTTAGAGATAATTCCCTACATAGTCTTCTAACGTCGAGCTTAGTTTATGTTACCAAAGTATACAAGATGTTAAACAGTCTAAAAATAATTTTAAAAAAAACTGTGTCTCTTGTATGCTTAAAACTGAATGAACTACTTAATTTTAAAATTTCAGATCCTATTCAGGGGCCACACAAAAATTGAAGAACGAAATGTTTGTATTTGGAAGCGACTGAAAACAAAATATCAACTTCGAAAACCGGTTTCCGATGCTGATAGATTTAATTACGTGTATTTCTGTATACATTGTAGTAAAAATTATCAACTAGTGCTTTTTTTTTCCCAAAAAGGAGATTTTTTTTTGCGGAATCTTATAGAATTCAGAAAACAGTAGCAGGTTACCATATTGGTAACAGTGAACTCCTAACTTACTTACATAAATTGAAAATGAAAAATATTTCTACTTTAATGAATTTTTCGTGTGGTTATTTAATTATTATTCTAAAATAACAAAAATGCCGCCCAGAAGGTATACTAGTTAAGGAAACCCGCTAGCATACCGAAGGGTCCGGGTTCGAATCTCGGACAAGGCATGGGTGCTTGTAAGCGTACAGTGTCTTTTTGGCACGAGGGCACTCTAAAGGCATGGCGAGCCGAAAGTCCTTTCGAGAGTTTGATGGTAGGGGAAGAGGAGTTGGGAGACACTCCAACCCGTTCCTCTGGGTAGCTCTCCATCAAAATGGAGACAGAATTGAGCGAAGTCGTACTGTAACCTGCATGGTGCTCAAGTCTCAAGCCAACGACAGGCGGAGTCTTGCTCTCCTCGCCACAATTAGTATACACTAATATTATTAGTACTAGACATTAGTACGCCGATATTAGTACTAGACAAGTGAGATAAGTCGCAGCACAGCACAACAAGTAACAAAATTTCATGAGGCTATTAATAACGTATTTTTAGCCTTTGAAAACGGGAAAATTATTTATGTGAAGATTCATTCGGCAGACCATGTGTCACAAAATTATAAATTAAAGTATGTTGCTCACTAAGAAATCAGAAAAGAATATCAGTGAATGACATTTAAGTGGAAAAAAATCGACTCTGAATTATTCTAATTTGTTTTTTAACTGACTACTGAAGGCAAGCTGAAAATGCCACCAATAATCCCAAATTCCAGAATTTAATATCTCTGTCCTTTTTAGCCCAAAGCGGCAGTTTGCCCAGAAAGGCTATTAATTTCGTTTTGGCATTTTGGATTGATTTACTATAAACGGCAAATCACTTTTCAAATTTTTGCCACCAAATGTTATCGTCCTGTATTATATTTAAAGAAATTAAGTAATGAAGGAATCTGCATAAATGTATATATGTTTCTTACACTATGATAAAACAGCGGTACCTAGAGTAATCCAATTTTGAATAACGTACGTGTTCACCCGAATATGGACATCTGGAAGCCCAAATTTGGAATCTGGAATTTGTTTTATTATCGATTTATTATTTTGCAGACATTAGGAGTTTCTGATTAAGAAACTCAACAATTTCAAAGCGAGCAATAGCAACGTTGTACAGAAATAACATTTTTATTTCCGGCGCGTGAGACTGTGTATAAGAAATTCTAAAGATACGTTCAGTTTAAAATTATTTTGCGATATTGCTGTTGAACTGAATTTTAGGGTTTAAGTGCGAAGAACATGATATTTAATAAATAAAGGTAACAAACAAAACGTTAAAAAAACGCCTCTTTGGTCGTAATATAAAATCTGAAAGCTTTAAGATTATTTTCTTTTTTCTTGATGTTATTTTATTTATTAAAATGCGTGTGATTTTTTTAAATATAGCTATTGTGTCTTGAAGACTGTGCAGAATGCTCATATTTCGTCAGTTTTAATAAACTGATTTTTTTTTAAGTTTAAAAATACCCAAACATGAATGTTTGCGTTTTTTAACACGTTTTTGTACCTAAAAGTATACGTCTGCAACCAACTGCTGCGAAAATAAAGGCCGCGTAAAGACTTTTGCTGACACGATACATAGCTAAAATAGTTTTTTAAATATAATAAAACGTACGTTTCTTTATTTACTTTCAAACAAGAGCCAAAATATTTGGAAATACTATGTATTATGTAAAATAATATGTATAATCTTTTAAAATTTGATTGTGACTAACATTTTCTGTCGTAAATTCCTGGCATATGGAATTTATCTATGATTCTAAATTTAAGAAATATATTAAGCTTCTACACCAATTCTATTATCGTTTTTCTCTTAACATTTATGTTGAGAGTTTCTCGGAATTCCAAATAACATTTTCGATGAAATTACCCACAATATCTTAAGGAAAGTCATAGAAATGCAGTTGCAATGAACAATTTTAAATTCGCTGTTAAAAAATGAGGCACGTAAAATCGAAGTAAAATATATACTAGAAGAATATGATATTAGCAACAAACGAAGGAAAACAAAAATACTGAAATTCAGAAAATCATTTCTTTAAACAAAATGCTGCAAAGAACAATATTCTTGTAAAATGGCACACAAATGGCGCAGTTTTTTACAGCAAATAAATGCGTGGCATACGGGATAAAATTATAAAATTAAATTTTTAAAATATCCAAAACTATTTTAAATAATTCACATGCTTAGTGGCACATCAAAGAAACAGTGAATATATTTTTAGCCCGAAAGGACGTTAGTCCCAAATGGGATATTTGTCTCGAAACGGCATTTTGGGTCAGTTCACTGTAAACGGCGAATCACTTTTCAAATTCTTGTCACCAAATATTGTCCTCCTGTATTATATTTAAAGAAATATAATGAAGAATCTGCGTAAATGTATGTATGTTTGTCGCACTGTATAAAAATAGAACCTAGGGCTCTGAAATTTTGAATAATGTAGTCCTCTACCGAACATATGCCCCTGCAATCCCGAATTTAAAATTTTTGAATTTTATATGTAACATTTTATAAAGGTTTAATGAATGTTTGTTAAAACAAACTCAACGATTTAAAAGCGAGCAGTGACAACACTCTACGTAATAAAACAAGCGCGCGAGACTGTCTATCGGAAATTCTGAAGATATGCTGTTTTTAAATATTTTGTGATTTTGCTGTTGAATCGAATTTTACGTGGCGTAAGCGTCAAGAACATGATATTTAATAAGTAAAGTAAACGCACAAACATTAATAATAAAAAGACAAAAAAAGTTTTATAACGCCGTCTTAGAGATCTTAGTAAGAATACTGAACATTGATTTGATAAACTGAGAAAGGACTGAAAAAAAAGAAAAGAAAAAAAGAAAAATGTATGCTTTGAGAGTGCTTTTAAAATGTTCGTAATTTTGCTACTGAATTATACTGTAAGTGCGAAGATAATGATGCTTAAAAATAAAGCTAAAATAAAAAGGGTTGATATGAGGAAGTGCTACAGCAGACTGCGAGCTCAGAGAGAAAAAACCTTAACAAACCCTTTTGGTCGACCGTTAAAATCTAAAACCTTTCAGATCCTTTTTATTATTTTATTTAAGATTTTGTTTTCCCCAGCAGTTTTTTATTTTAAATTTCAACAACCAAGAGAAAATTTTAGGAGAATTTTTAAAGTAAGTGTTATATGGGGTAAGAAAGTGGTCCATTTAACTCTTTTGTTTATAAATAATAATAATAAGAGCCATTTAGTTTGTGAATGATTAAGTAACTATGCCATGTAATCGCAGTAAATGAAATAATTATTGTTCTTTCAGTATTTTTTGTATTACATATTCACTGAAGGGTTAGGAATGATCTTAACTCCTAGAGAAATTCGCGAATGGTATTATAGATTTATAAATGATAGAAGTAGAGAAATAAGCTTTTTGTATTCAAACTAACTCCATGCACAAAGGAGCAGATCTTTCACGTAAAGCAAATGTAGCAGAAATATACTGCGCCTGTGGCTATTTTTATGCGTGTCTTTCCTTATCACGTTTGCCGGTGTTTTTGCCGCTTACTGGGTAATAAAATTACTATGTGTGGTAGTCACGCAGTTATACCTGTAATACTTCTCAGAGCCTCTCTTGTCTCTGAATAATCATATGATATCGATTCTTAAAATATAAAGATTTCATATCAAAGGTATACGTGGTTCTTACACAATTTATTTTCCACAGTCTGTTATTGCTTTCAAGAATTCTTCATATTAATTTGCTCATTTTGGGTCTTCTGCGCTTCTGTGATAGGTCTTGTCCATTACTAGCTTGCTACTTTTCTTTGTGGATAAGCAGCCACGTGTCCGCAATTGCATTATTTCTCCATCAATAATTTAAAAAATAAATTTAAAATATCTGATGTAGAGTTTCTACGAAAAACAAGTCATTCGGGTTAACGGACAGGAAGACAAAAGTTTCGGTGCATAAACATTTAAAGTTAATTTCTGTCCCCACTGAGAGAAAACAAACAGACTTACTTCACTATACTACTAAAAGCTTTAAATATTAAAAAAAAATGGCTGTCATATTAGGCCATGCGACATTTAAACATTTAAATTGTTAGTAATTCTAAAATTATTGAATATTATTATTAAGCATAAAAACCTTAAGTATTGAAACAACATAATTCCATCACCATTTAAAGCAAAAAAAAAGCACAGTTTGCCAACATATAACAATAAAAAAACTAAACTCATGGTGCGAATATATATATATATATGTTTGGTATGGCCGATTTCAACGAAAAAGGGAGATATGCAACAAGTTTGAAGAATAATTAGCTAACAGTTTGATTTCAAATATTTATTTGTATATTTTACAATATCATTATATGATAGTTGAGGTGAAACTGAAAAAATATCGTTAAAAATATTTCAAAATATCTAGATATTATATATACACAATTTTGTTAAAGAAGAAAAATACTGTTCTGGCTTATAACTAGCATGCAAAGAAAGAATCGATATTAATTCTTTCTTCTGTGGAGTTCGGAATCCTTTATCATTTAATACAAGAAAGTGTAAAACGGTTTTTGTTTTTGTAGTGAAGATACTTTCCATGGCAAATGAAGTCATTTTAGTGATTTTGTCTCTTTTCAGCAAACATTCACATGGCACTTTGTGTCCTCAGATTTTGTTACCACTAAGATGTTACAATCTCCATTAGGAATGAACGCAATGGTTTTTTGGAGATATGGGTAAGTACAAACTTGTTACAATAAATCAAGTTTTTTAAATAGATACTGTTTAATAAAAAAGTAACCTAATGCATAAAATAAATGTGATTTTGAGTAGTATTAACAGCATTCTTTACGAAAGCTTCCCTTTATTCCTCTTAATGTATTTAACAAAGGTAAATAATACTGTTAAGCTCTATACGCTTGTAAAGATTTGAAGTTTTATTAAATTAAATCGAAGTTCATACAGCGTGATAAATACCTATAGATATTATTGGAGAAGTTAAACAAGAGTAATGTTAGTTAATTTTGCAGGACTAGTTTGGATGGTTTAAATGTAGAATCATCGTAACTAGTCCTGCAAAATTTGCCCTGATTCTTGCTGTTTAACTTCTCCAGTAATCGCTATTCGACGTCTAAAACCAATAAACTGGACTCGGCGACACAGCTAGCCCATAGAGAGTCATGGCCGGCAGTGCCCTGATATCTGCATTTGAGACCGGGGGTGCTTGTGCATTTTTGCCAGAACAAATGGTCAGCCTGTCGCAGAACGTCCAGTGTTTAGTCTTCGAGCGAACTTGGTACTTATTTTATCGACTTCTCAAGGGCTGAAAGGCTAAGTTAACCTTCTTCAGCCCGAGGAAGGAGCCCCGGACGCGTAATGGCAAACCTCACATTGAGTTGATCAATGTTAACGAATTACGCTTACTTCGCATGCTCAATAGTGTACCGTTGGCGTGGGGGAAAATACTAGCGAATTAAAATAAACAACCCTACACAAGCCTGTTCGTCGTGTAGGCCTTAGCGACTCTCTACGATTGCAATACTATGGACACTTTTTTTATGCTTATTGCATTTGCTTCTGTTTCATTTCAACCATAATAAGTCCCCTTAGTCTCAGCAGTCCCCATCATGCACCTTTTTTCCATGTTCTGGTACTTATTTCAATGCTCCTCGTTTAGCGTGGTCAATTGCAGGAGGACACACTACTAAGCTCTTTATATATATATATATACTTTAAATTCCATCGACGGGATCCAACAGGCTGAAAAGCACCTAACCCAGTGGGCCAGCTGTTCCGTCGATGGCGAAAAGAAAGAAAGTACTTTGGACACTTTTTTCGTGCTTACTGCGCTTGCTTCTGTTTCATTTCATTGTGGTTTATTTTGTTCATAAATATTACATTTAATATCAGTTATTTGTAATAATTTCTTTGGCTTTCATTCAGTAATTCAAACTAGATATATTCCTTAAGTTGTTAAAGTATTTATGAATGGAACGCATGGTAAATAATTGATTGATTTTATTCCTCAGAAGTACAATCCATAAACAACATCATGTAGTGTTTCCTGTTTTGTAATCCTTCTTAAACGAAAATTTGGGGAGTTTACAATCGATATTTACACTCTAAGTAATGAAGCACAGTACAACGTAACAAATCTTCTTTTAAAATGACGCCGAAGTCGTAATTGCACCAAATTCTCTCCTGGGCATGCGCTGTGTGCGTAATTCGTTTAACATTGTTCAATTGAATGTGCGGTCTGCCATTACGCGCCCCGCCCCCGGACTTATGTTGCTGCTGCGCAAAGCGCTAGCCACTGCGCCACAGGGCCTCATTCAGGGGGGGGGGCTATTTTACGTAAGTTACCTATAGATTGTTAAAGAGGGAGAAACAGAGTTAAGTTAAAATTTTCTTTAACGTGGAAGGAATATTGGGTATCATCAAAACTGCGCTCAGACCAAAATAGTAACTATTGGTTAAGCATATCTGTAAGTTTTAAGAAAAATTGCTCTTAAGACTTCAAAAATAAATTTTACAGAAATTTTCTAATTCCCAAGTTGGCGAAAGATCACTAATTTTTGCCGACAAATTTTATTGCCAAGGCTTAAGACAAGGAAATCTTTTCGTATCTCTGGTTCTAATTAAACTAACCTTAACAAGTCTAATATCAATCTGTAGAGTCTAATAATCTTTAGATTCTAATAAATCTTTAGAGTCTAATAAATCTAACAAGTCTAATAGCCAATCAAGCCTAATATCATTCGAATCAGAATAAGAAGATCTAAAACTAAATGTAATAAATATATGACGAAATGCATGCAAACTCACTAAATGGTCACAGTTTCAAACTGTACAAAGTATGCAATAAATAAATAGTTACACACTAAATAGCTACACATTCGAAATTAAACAAAATATGAAATAAATAAACTTCAAATTACAGTATTGAATGAACTAATTAAATAATTAAGTAAACAAATATGCAGCATTTACAACAAAACAAGAAAAACAAAATCAAGCAATTTAAGTCGAAATGGAAAAGAAATGAAGAAATATAGAAAGAGAAGGAAAGGGTATGAATTAAGAAAAAAATAAAGAAATGAATGAAATTAAAAAGAATACAATTCATAGAAACCTAGTGAACTATTAAACGAATTATCGCTTAGTTCAAAGAAGAGAAAGCTTAAACTCAAGAAGGGTTAATTACCTTTTATTCACTCAAAGTAAGATTAACAGTCGGCCCCTTTCTTTGGGCTTACAGCAAAGCCTCCATTTGGACTTAAAAGTAAGAAAATAAGAACTAACTATATCTAACTAAGAGCTTTAACCGAAACCAACACAATTCTAAAGTAGTTGGCCGGTAATCTTAAACTGGCTGGCGAACTATCAAAAGGCACTTAACAATACGACCGAGCGTAACAACAGCTTAGAGAGACATAGTCCAAACGCAAACGCGCGCTACGCAGGATTCCTGACTCTCTCTCGAAGTCAAAACACTATCTCTTCCTCATTTGCATTCAACGCGATTTAAAAAATCATTTCGGTAGGGAGTTGTCAGTTGAAACGAGATAAGATAGGAAAGGTGAATTAAATTAAAATAACTATTATAAAATTAAAATATACCTTACAGTTTTCAAACCGCTTTAGTGAAAAATCATTTCTTGGACAGGCCGTAAAGATATGCAGGGGGTTTCGCGAAGGTACCTTGAATAAATTTGTCTTGAAAATCTTAATTTATTGTTTGTTGCAAAATAATTATCTAGTTTTAACCTGAGTTCAATCTATTTTACTAAAACATATCACGTAGGAAAATTTTTCTGATAGATAAACTCCTACCTTATTTGATTCATCTCATAAATTGGAACCACGCTTCTTGGTTCAATGTTTAACAGATGTTTTATCATCAAATTGGTTTAAAACACCATGTACATATTTAGTCATACCCATTTCGGAAAGCTAAATGTCAATGGAAGTGTGCAATTTAACACACTGTATCTTACAATCTCAAAAACCTAACCTTAAATACACGCGAACTAAATTTGCATTCTGGTGGGAAAACGGAAAGAGAGAAGTGACAGTACAGAGGCAAAACATGAAATAACTGGTAAGTAACATAAAGAAACCTCACACATATTATAAAAAACTGAAACTTACAACATGACGGCATAAACACCTTTGCTTAAGTAATTGTGTATTTCTATCAATCTTAGACCTAAAAATGACTTACTCAGAATTCTAATTCTATTAAAATAATTTGCTTTCTTGCTAATTATGCTACGAAAATTAAATTCCTTTGGATAAATGAGTAGTAGCTGAATGTGCTTTGGATAAATGAGTAGTAGCTGAATGTGCTGAATTTCAGTGTTTGATACAAACAATTACATATTCATAGCCTGTTCATAACCTTGTTTATTATCCATTAATGGGTGTTAAAGTAATATGGCATCAGCTTTGCACCATACAGAAAAATATTTAACCTACACAGAGGAGAAGAAAGTATGGAAAGGAAACATGGTATTCAACTATAGTGATACAATCAAAATCATTAAATAGAATGAAGTCATAAAATTACTCCTTGACATAAAGCCAACTGACAGAAGAGGTTTTTCTTTAAAGTGTATACTAGCGTTGTTTTTGTTTGAAATATCACTACTAACTTTCAAGTTTCTTTTAGTGCTTAATAGAATTCCATGCTTATGAAGATAGTATCATATCAGCTTCAAATATTATATCAATTTACATGTTTCAAATGGAGATTATATTTTTTAAACATTAAAATTGATATCAGCATTGCAACTTCTCAATTTATTTGATACTGTTATAATTTTGTTGAAATTACAGCTTTTTTTTTTTTTAATAACGTTACACGAAATGCTTGAAAGAGACGAAGCTATGCCGGAAGAAAAAGAATACAGGGGCAACTCTATTTAACATTGAGTAAATGATTGTCTCGCTAAATTGGCGAGATATCGCCAAGCTGGTGATGACTAGGACAACTAACATTTGTCGCCAAATTTGGCGAGAAATTGTTAAAAGTTGTCGAATTTAGAGATTGCACATTGACATTTTGGTCCGGTCCCTGTATGTCTGTAATTGATAAGAATTCTAAATGTGTAATTGATATACGTGAATTGACTTAATTGATATAAGTTGACTGCAATTGATGTAAGTGAATAGCTGCAATTGATCTCTACAGAGGCTGTTCGTACATCTTTTAGACGATGTATATTGTATTCACAAAACTAAATTACACAAAATTCTTGTGTTTTAAATGTTCTATTTGACATCCCTTATTCTGAACTATCTTTCGACACCGCATTTTCCAGGATAATAATGCCTTTTGAAGTGCCAGAAGAGGTATTCTATCCCATTCCTCCCGAACAGCTTTCCAGAGTCCTGTTAGGGTTTTGGGACAACGTTTGGATAATGCAATAAGTCCGAAAGCACAAAAATCCATAAGTGACACATCGGGAGATTGAGTAGGGATATCAGTGAAGGGTATGGCCTCCATACCAGGTTTTTGTTCCATTTCTTTTAGGAAATTTACAGTGGATTTTGATGTGTGACTGCTAGCTTTGTCCCGACGGAGTCTCACAGATGGATGGCACTGTGGGTAAAGCGATGGTATTTCATTCAGAAAAATTGGCGATGAAATATGTTCCTGATCGTATTTGGGGTTCATCTTGACATGTTTTTGCACTCTCTTTATTTTTAACTTGCCATTATTAAAAAACCAGCAGCAATCATGAATCCATTAGAAAAATTTTCTTTCGATTCTTTGAACCATGTACTTAAATTTTTTTCTCCTCTTTTATGATAATAAATGGCTCTTTTTTTGTTACAATCATTTAAATACACCCATGCTTCATCTATTGTGACAATTGTTTTCCATTTTTCTTTGGATAAGTGTTTCTCATATAGAATTCTGCAGCGTGTCCCGCGTCGAGCGATATGCTTTGGAAGAAGACGATGCACATTGCGTTTTTTCGCATTCTTAAGATTTAAATCAACTTTTATCATTTTGTTTACAGTGGACACCGAGCCTTTTAATGATTTTGCAACTGTTCTTTGACTAGGGGGATTTTCTTTTAACGTTAAACAACGTACCTTTGCAATAGTCGAAGATGTCCGTTTTTTCCTTGGATACTTGTTTGGAATTTTTGTCCCACTTGAGGCTCCAATTTGACGTTTTTTCCTTTCTTGTTGATGATATTACCTATCGACGCTTTAGATATCACAAAACCATGACTCTCAGATCGTTTTTGGATAACGGAGTATGCCTATTTCTCTTCGGAAAGAGCGTAAATGTAGCCTTCGAACCACTGCTTTGTTAAATTCGCCATTTTGAATAAAAACAAAACTTTCAAGCCACAGACGATAATTTCGACTTTTAAAAACATAGTGCAATTGCAATTACTTCCTTTGCAGCAAACGAGTTTTTATTACCGCTTACCAAAATCGTCTAAAAAATGTGCGAACAGCCTCTGTATACGTAACTGCTTCCGTATACGGTCTTCATATTACTTCCAATTATTTTGAGAAGTGGCCAGGGAAAAACTACATAAGACCGGAGACAGCATCATCTCTCAGTTTTTTTTTTTTTTTTCAATTTAGTTCAGACTTGAATTCGGAGTATTGAGATATCCGTGAGAGCTTCGCCTTTTAGATGCGCTTTGCATTCCTTTGTGTTTAACGTTCTTAGTAGTTTGAACTACTGATTCTGATCTGTGATACTGAGAAGACCTGTACGAGTATTTTTATAGATAGTTCCAGAATTGTAAAGTGCTTCTTTTGATAAAACAAATTTTATCAAGATATCATCAGTTCTGTGTACGTTCAATCTGTTAAGAACCCGTACGCACACAACAATATTGTTTATTTTTTACGTACGCAGTTTGTCGAGCACATACAGTATACTGTAGCTACGGAAACATTGAAAGGTTTGAAAAATTCATAACATGCTTGTTCCTTACCAATCTTTTTCATTTTTTTATAGGTTATAGAACGCTCCTTGGAGAAGACAGTGGTTACGTATGATGTCCAGCAACGAGTTGAACTTAGTGAGTTTTTCTATTCTTTTTTTTTCTCCACTGAAAAATCAGTTGTTCAAACTCAGAAAAAATGCCAGCAGTATTTTTAATGCCAGAATGCATGATGATAACATGATTCGGAACCTAATCGCCCGGTTATTAGTCTGCCGGGAAGAAGTCCTATGTGTAATGGTTTGGGTTTATTTGAGTATGGCAAAGCATTCGAGGGCTATCTGCCTGAGGAGAGGGATGCCTTCCTAGATGACTTTCTAAGGGAAACTCGCTCGTATCCAGTTTCCCTTAGAAACTGGGGAAAACCATAAAAACGCCCATGCAGCCAATCTGTTCGCGGGATTCGAACCTCAGACTGAAATAACACCGTTTAGCGATTTTATCGTTTGGCGTTTTCATAGGTGCAGTGAGTGCACTTACACAACGGTGGCATCCATTTTAATCTCTATGGATAGAAAAGATGCTTGAATAAATAAAATAAAAGTTATATAAAACTTTATGTGTACGTTTTTAGTCCAAAGAGGCTTTGTCCCTGAAGGACTATTGTTTTCGTTTTGCGATTTTGCGTCGGAAACATTAAAAGTTTGTATCACTTTTCAAACTGTTGTCACAAAATATTGCAGCCCTGTATTAAAGAAATTAAATAATGAAGAATGTGCATAAATGTATGTATGTTTCTCGCATTGTGATCAAACGACGGTACCTAAAGCCATCGAATTTTGAATGCCGTCATCCTGTCGCGAATATAGGCATCTGGAAGCCCAAATTTGAAATTTGTTTTATGAACGATTTCATATTTTGTAAAACTTTAACGAATTTTTGATGAACAAACTCGAGGATTTCGAAGCGGGCCATGGCAACGTTGTAAAGAAAAAAATATTTTTATCTGCAGCGCCTGAGACTGTGTGTAGGAAATTCTAAAGATAGGCTCAGTTTAAAATTATTTTGCGATATTGTTCTTTAACTGAATTTTATGGTTTAAATGCGAGGAACATGATATTCAATAAACAAAAGTAACATACAAAATGTTTAAAAAACGCCCCTTTGGACGTAATTTAAAATCTGAATTTTATTTTATTTTTTTTTGGTCCAAAGGGGCTTTGTCCCTGAAGGGCTATTGTTTTCGTTTTGCGATTTTGCGTCGGAAACATTAAAAGTCTGTATCACTTTTCAAACGGTTGCCACAAAATATTGCAGCCCTGTATTATTTTAAAAGAAATTAAATAATGAAGAATGTGCATAAATGTATATATGTTTCTCGCATTGTGATAAAACGAGGGTACCTAAAGCCATCGAATTTTGAATACCGCAATCCTGCTGCGAATATAGGCATCTGGAAGCCCAAATTTGAAATTTGGAATTTGTTTCATGAACGATTGCCTATTTTGTAAAACTTTAACGAATTTTTGATGAACAAACTCGAGGATTTCGAAGCGGGCCATGGCAACGTTGTAAAGAAAAAAATATTTTTATCTGCAGCGCCTGAGACTGTGTGTAGGAAATTCTAAAGATAGGCTCAGTTTAAAATTATTTTGCGATATTGTTCTTTAACTGAATTTTATGGTTTAAATGCGAGGAACACGATATTCAATAAATAAAAGTAACATACAAAACGTTTAAAAAGCGCTCCTTTGGACGTAATTTAAAATCTGAAACCTTTCAGATTTTTTTAAAATTTTGTTTACTAATTTTACCGTTTACTAAATTACTGACTCTCTGAAACTTGCCAGCTCTTTAAACCGGCCCTTGTAATATCTTCAACAGTTTTTTTATGTGTTTCTAACTGTAAAACTTTCGTTTTTAGACTTGCAAATATTTTATTCAATTCTAAGTTAAGATTTAGAAAGTAATTTTTTTTTAATCTATAAGGGCTCAGAATTGAAAGATCGACAAAAAAGGCTCTTTTGAAATTTCCTGTTTTATCAGCATAAATTATCGATAGAGGTGTCCCAAACGAAATAACGCGACATTGTATAGATGTTAGATGAAATTTAAACTAACATGCGAACGTTTTATACCTTCTATATATTTGAAAAATAAAAAAATATGTAGTATGATTCTATAATAATACAATAACATTCTATAATAAAGTAATAATATTCTATAATATAATTATTATATTAATTTTATTAATATATCATGAATTAAATGCATTTTTATTTAATCAATCAGATTAAAAACATAATAATGACATTTTTAACATCTGCATCTGGTGCTTTTAAATAGTTTAGTTTGTTAATTAGTAACAGACAGATTAGGTATTAAAGCATAAAATCTTATGGTTTCGAAATGGCAGCGAATGAAAAGTGAAACAAAGCATTAAAATGAAAGCACAAAAATCGTGTTTCAAGAACAATAGCTCTTTTGTGCTAATAAGAACAAGTCATGAATTTTTTTAACACTTTTAACCGGAAAAAGAAATAAAAATTTTTAACTCATTTTCTTTTCTTTCCTCCCCCCTTTTTTTTCTAAAAAATCGAAAATTACTTAAACCTGCTTACTTAAACCATTTGCTTCATAGCAATAAATGAATGAAGCTTTTAAAATTTCAATACTTACATTTAGTATTAGTATTTTTTTTTCATTTCTGTAAATTGTTTTACACTATAATTATTGGTCCTTGACCAAAGGCTTAAAAGGAATGCATCACTATATTAGAGTAGTTAAATGAAAAAAAAAAAAATATTTGTCCTTGACCAGAGTTGCTGAGCAAGTCTCTTTAGATCATCAAGTGCTACAATAGTTGATTAAGCGGGGATTTGCTAATTACAAAACTAATATTATGAATATCACCTTCTAAATCGAAACTCGAACTCATCATTAGAGGAAAGGTCATACTGCAAGTAACCCCTTTTTCAGATGAATGTCCCTGACTAGAAGATAGCATAAGAAGCGGAAGAAGTTTCACGATAAAATTTTTATTCTGTCTATAAGTTTGATGAGCTGTCTTTTGCAATAAATACTTGGGCTAAAAAGAATCATTGAAATTTTTACACCTGTTATAGGAAGGAAGGTAGAAAAAAATTCCAAACTCCTAACTAGAACAATTTAAGCCTACTTAACATGCGGCCATTTGACTTTTTTCCAGCAAATATAACCAGGGAGGGAAAAGAGAAAAAAACAGTTGAAGGAAAATTTAGGGATTGTGATTCCAGCAATTAATGAAGAATGAAAAAAGAAGGAGAATGAAAGTAAATAGATACATTAAAAAAAAAACTGAAAGGTTTCAGATTTTAAATTATGTCCAAAGTTTTTTTTTTTTTTAATTTTTTTGTGTTACCTTTATTTATGAAATATCATGTTCTTCGCGCTTGAACCATAAAACAGCAGTATCGCAAAATAATTTTAAAATGAGCATACCTTTAGAATTTCGGATACACAGTCTCGCGCGCTGGAGATAAAAACGCTCTTTCTATACAACGTTACCATTGCTCGCTTTGTAATCCTTGAGTTTGTTGATAAAAAATTCGTTAAAGTTTTACAAAATATTAAATCGATAATAAAACAAATTCCAGATTCCAAATTGGGGCTACCACATGCCCATATTCGGTGAAAGATTACGTCATTCAAACCTTGATGGATCTATTTAAGTTGTTTTATCACAATGCAAGAAACATACATACATTTATGCAGATTCTTCATTGTTTAATTTCTTTAAATATAATACAGGGCTGTATTATTTGGTGGCAACAGTTTGAAAAGCGAATCAACGCAGAAAATGAATCGACACAAAATGCCAAAAACGAAATATATCCCTTTGGGCTAATAAACTCTACTTCCTTAGAACATTTTAACAACGCAAAAGCGCACTTTCAATGGAATGCATGTATACAAAGACATGTTAATGATTGAGTAATTTATAATCTCCGTCAATGCTAGAAAATAAAATCACTGAATTTGTAAAGGAAATTTTAAAAAGAAAAAAAAAAAAGAGAATCTGAGAGAATTCAGAATCAAACGTCACACCAGGTGATTTGTTAAGGTCTTTTATACTCTTTTATTACTTTATAAGGTCTTTTATACTTTTCTTTTATTTTATTTGCATACTTGCTGAGTATCACAAGTTGCAAATCTGCTCTTGGATTCATTCCTGGAAACACAATTTTTTTTTTGAGTGGACAGCTCTTTAGGGATTACTGTACTTTTTTTATTTGCTATATTATTTTCTGAAAACTGAAAACTAGCCACTCTAGTGTTCAGCCGCCGTATATTAATATTCAGTACAAAGTATTTCTCAATTGTTTAGTTTTCTTATGTAGGAGTTGCACAGAATTTGTCTATGTTGATTTGAGTGAATTCGTCATTAAGGCTTTGCAGTCATTATTTTAGGCTATAATGCATTTCACTAACTTATTTTACACTAAATATTTACGTTTCTACATAATATGTTATCAAGGGATACATTTGTAAGGTTTTAGTTAAACTAACAAAGTTTTATTTTAATTTAAATCTTTCTATCCCTTCTCATTTTCAACTTCCCGTTAGAAGAAGCGCGCGTTTTCAGCTTTATGCTAATTTGAAGTGGAACCAAGTTATATTTAAACGAAAGGTAGAAATCTCTCAGTGTGAGAGAGCTTTTAGTCTCAGATCACGGTCACTCTATTCGACATTCGCCTGACTAGCTATCATTTAAATTCTAAGCCATAGTGCTTTTACGTGATTGCTTATTGAAATAAATCCAAGTGCGTCAGTAGTAGTAAATCTTGCTACGCACCATTTAGTTTAGAGGCCAACCTCGCGTTATAGCTCTGTGAGCGACAACTATTTAATTTCTAATTAGTTTCAGTTTAAATTATTTGATTGTTCATTTTAGACCCAAGTGTGGTCTTTACTTTCTGTATCCTTCCCGAGTTGGGAAGTGGTTTGTAAATAATATTGATTTAATAATAGAGGATTTTAAATCCCTTTCAAGTGCAGTTATTCTACCACTGAATCACAGTATCTACCACAGAACATAGCTGCATTCAGCTCCCTGTTTCAGATCAGGACTTAAGGAGTTTCACGAAAATGTTTGCCAAGAATATGCACCAAACACTCAATCCTGGCACATTTAGTATGTAGAAAAATGGAATTTGCTTTTGAATAAATAGAACAATTTAAATAAATTTTTAAGATTTTATTTGTTCAATGGATAATTACAGATTACGTGTTAGTATTCTTTATAATGCATTTAACGTAAGTCAAATGAAAAATTAGCACAAATGAAACTTTAATAAAATCGTTATGGTTTAGAGCTGGAAAATTGTCAAGTAAAACTTGTTCTTCTATGGCAAGGAGGCAAAGGAAACTTCACATATCCTAGCAAACACTTCTACAGAATCTCCAAATTTTTAACAGCAGGTTATAAAGGTAAGCGTCATGGAATGTGAATGAGAATAAGAATTATGTATATAATAATTTCTTTTTTTTTCTATATCTAATCAGCTAAGTATGTATTAATTAACACATTAGAAACAATGCATAATTTCAATTTTATCATGGAAAAGCAGTTTCTCTATTGAGTTTAAATACTGAAGAGCTTAAATCCATTCTCGCTGTATGTGTGTAGAACAGCAAATCGGTATGAGATAAAAGCTGTGATGATTTATTGTCCAAACAAACTGTGATTTATCTTCAGTGTTCATTTAAGTAATGCTTAAAATTATGTAACTCTAAAATTAACAATTACATAGCATTGAACAAGAAAGTTACTTGTTTACAGACTTTCACAAGAGGTTGTAGAATAAACCAAGAAACCTTTCATGAATATATTAGATCTGCCTTTTCTAACGCATGCAGGATATATTTAGTAGAATTAAACAACAAACGTAATAATAATAGTCATTGCCAATTAATTTACAAGTGAAGACACATATAAATCAAACACTAAATTTTATGGACACTCATAACCAGCTGTAGTATAGTTGCGCAGAGACTTTTAGTGGCTTCCTTTTTTGTTGACATATCTCCCGAAATTATTTATTCAACTATTGCGCTGGGCAGTGGTATTTTACCTTATCTGTACTGGTGTGTAAGGCATTCGGTTTTATAGAATACTTGCCAATATATTGAAAGCATGTATTTTAATGGTACACATTAAATACTTTTATTCTTTCAAAACTGAATCATAATCTTATGCAAATAAGGATTACTGTGGTAGCCAAATTTATAATTATTGCTATAGGCATGCTCATGTGTTTATACAAATAAACAAATTTGCATAAGAAAATACCCACAGCAGTAATCGAGCAAAAAAATACCAGGAGAAGAGGCAGCAGAAAAAAGCAAATGGGAAATTTTATGCCTCACCTGTCAAATAACGTTCCATAACTCACAATTAATGATTCGAAATAATTACAATTAATAGTAAACATGATTAGAATTAATGTTCTCAGGTATTCCCAATTCATGGTTTAACATATCATACTCCCAGTTCACGATTTAACGTATTTCCAGCCGCTCAACATGTATAGTGGTTAGCGTCGCTGACTATCATGCCGAAGGGTCCAGGTTCGAATCCCGGAGAAGGCATGGGTGTTTGCAAATGTATAATGTCCGAGCGACATGGAGGCACTCTAAATTTCAGCGAGCCGAAAGTCCTCTCGAGAGGTTGTTGGTAGGGGAAGAGAGGTGGGAGATCCATGGACCCTTCCCTGCTGGGTGCTCTCCATCAAAATTGGGGGCGGAAATGAGTTAAATCGCATGGTCACCTGTATGGTGTTCAAGACTGTTGCCAACGACAGGCGTGAACTTGCGCTCCTTGTCACAAAGAATTTCGTGGACTTGGAATGACTATAGGCCAGGCAAGTGAGCATTAGCAACAACAACAACACATATTCCCAATTCTTGGTTCGATATATTACCAGACGATGACTCAATCAAATAATATATCAACGCTTCACCATCTTTTGGTTGCAACTTTTCTCGTACCATAACTTGGTGAAACCTTAAAGCAAATTTTTAACAATATAGAAGCGTTCAGTTCCTAATAGAATTTAGTTTCGGGTTGATTTCGTTACCCATTTTCGTTTTCTTCTCCAACCGTTACTGTAAAGGCGAGGCGGTTCTGGCTTACCAATTAAGAAGAATGAGCAATTTGAAAAATCTTGGACCCAAACCAAAATAATTTTTTGAATCCATGAAAAACTTTTAATTTTGTTTTACCGTTTGTGATGCATCCTTTCATGAAGTTGTAAAGTGTACACATGTAAAATAATAAATATGTTAATCAAAATGATAATTTAAACTAGAGATAACCCCTTAATTCCTCCTCTCTATTCTAAAAATCGTAATAATGTTTCTCGACTGCGACATTTTTAAATCAATCCATCTCGTATGGCTTGCGTAACGCTGATGACGTAGTTAATCTGGAACTTGAACACAAAATCTTGAGAACTTATAAGATCTATCTCTCCTTGTCCACATAAGCTAGTCTAGATCATAGTAATGAACCTGTCGAATTCTCGCACAAGCATGACGTAATACGAGCACAGAAGAAGGGTGACAATAACCCTTTATTGATTTTAAACTATGAATAGAAAGGCAAGTACGTCGTGCTTTACAATAACACTGACACCTTGTGGTGAAATTTAAACGTTGTTACACAAATCAAATTCAAGTCTAAAAGGAATAGTGCTGGATTAGCACGTTAAATTACGGCTAACTTAGGTTGACTCAACAACCCTAACAGGCGTGGCAATTATTCGAAACGGCCAAGGGGCGTATTACCGTACAGCAAGATCAGAAACGAAACGTGCGCTGGCTAGCGAAAACACGCTCTGAATAAACTCCAAGATTCCCCCGTTTAAATACTCAATTCACTTAATTTTAAATTTACATCCTGGCGAGGAAATGCGAGGGGAAGTTGAGGAGTTCAAGAAAGGTAACAAAAATTTGAATAATAGGTTAAATAACTAAGGGAAACTCTACAAACTGAATCTAATCTAAATCCTTTCTAATCTAAACTAACACCTTGGTGAGCCTCCATATCGTTTAACTGAGCATTTAGCGTCTGCCGCTCTTTCTGCAATGACGCTATTTGGCTCTACTATCTTCCTATCGCAACAGTATCAAAAATGCAAATATTCTGGAAATAGGCACGACTAAAGTGCCAAGTAAATTGTGGCCACAAATATCAATTGAAATAAAAATGGAGATTTAATCTTACTCGGTTGCCAAGCTTCTTAGTCATTACGGATTCAACATTTTAGCATATAAACAATCAGAATTCTTAATCTTCAACGTGGATCTATATGCTACGTCATGAATATTTGTCTTTTTAATTACATACATACATATACACTCACGTTTGTGAAAATTGCAACACCAAGAAGGAATCGTCATAATTGAATGCAATTTAATACACAGTTGAGTGGTAGTGGTACAAATAAATGATTAAATGTTCAAAGCAAACAAACAAGAACAAGAGATCAGAATCAGTATTTTGTGTGGCCACCACGCGCCGCAATAAGTGCTGCTACACGACGTGGCATGGAGTCAAACAAAGTTTGAATGTCTGACTGAGGAAGAGCATTCCATATCGTTTGTACGCGTACCCAAAGTTCGTCTGCAGACGCAACAGGACGAGGATCACGAGCAAGACGCCGACCAATGACATCCCACACATGTTCAATTGGCGACATATCCGGGGAACACGCAGGCCAAAGAAGAAGCTGTACCTGCTGCGCTGCAAAGAAGGATTTAACAATCCGAGCAGTATGAGGGCGGGCATTGTCCTGTTGAAATACAGCGCCTGGCAAGCTTTGAAGGAAGGGAACAGCTTCGGGCTGTAGAACTTCACGGATATACCGGTTGCTGTTCAGATTGCCCACAATTCGTAGCAATTGAGATCGTCTATGATATGCTATGGCGCCCCAGACCATAACTCCGGGTGTTCGTCCACTGTGGCGTTCGATAATGCACTCCGGAAGGTGGCGTTCACCGGCATAGCGTCTGACACGAATGCGGCCATCATGGTACCACAAATTAAAGCGGGATTCGTCAGAAAACACGACATGCTGCCAATCAGCACGCCAGTCTCTATGCTGATTGGCCCATTGTAGCCGCAGGCGGCGATGGTCGTGCGTTAGGGGGATCCTGTATAAAGGAGTCCGTGCGCGCAGTCCACACTGCAGCAGACGTCTACGAATTGATGAAGCACACAATGAAACACCTGTAGCTATTGACCACAGTGCTGCCAATTGTCTAGAGGAAGCTGTACGGTCCGTCCGCGCCATGCGGACCAGGTGTCTATCATCGCGAGCTGACGTCACATTTCGGGGTCCACTCCCGGATTTCCGAGTTGTCCGACACTCGTCCGTCCACTGCTTCCAAACGCGCATCACTGTGCTGCTGTTACGCTGCACACGAGAGGCTACTGCACGATACGACAATCCAGCTTCACGAAGGCCGATGATTCTCCCTCGTTCAAACTCTGTAAGTTGTTCAAATCTCGCTCTCTTTCGTCGACGAGGCATAAGTACAGATTGAGTTAACGTTTACCACTAGCAGATAACCACCGATAACCATACACGCCTCGCTACAGCCGTCTATTTATTCGGATCCATCAGCCGTTCAGAGGGCGCTGCGCAGCATACGCATGCGCTACGGATTTGCAATTCTAATCATTTGCATATCATGCGCTACTTTGCATTTCCTGAAAATTTCAGCTCACTCGCGTAAGTCCTTCATGGTGTTGCAATTTTCACAAACGTGAGTGTATATATATAACAATCTTCATTTATCATTATTTAAAAATAGTAACAAAATATGAAGTTCATGAAAATACATATGGTTAGAGGTTCTCGTATTCTGAAACAGAATTGAAAATTTCAACTAGGCTTTTTGGAAAGAAAGATCAACTGTGTCCTACCGAAATTCGAACTACAGTTCTTCCAATTTGTTAGCTGGACATGCTAATCGCTTACATCAAGAGGTGACCACTCAAAGAAAATAGGAATATTCCGTATATTCTGTACCGTTTAAAGAGTAACTGTAGAAAGATCCAGTTGATAAATTCAAATGGTGGTGAACTATCATCTGGCAAATTTTGATTTTGGGGGCCATTGTAGAGAATATTAGATACTTGACTAGGAAGCTAGAAATGTAAATAAAGCTTTGTTCAGAATTCAAATCAGAGGTCTTCGAACTGTCAGTTTCGTACATTACATACAAACAATAGCACTCATGAGGAAATACGATGACTCCTTATATGCTGTGATATTGCTGGCAAAATTCAGTTTTGGTTTACTTAAAATTCATTTTGATTTACGTACTTGTTTGAGATGAAAAATGTCGATCCATCGAGGGGCAAATGGATTGTCTTCTTTGTTAAAGGAAATGTTTTTGCGCTGAAGTTAAGAAATAATTTACCTTTAACATATTTTAACAAGATCTTTAAGTCAATTTTATATTTTAATCAACTCCAGTTATAGTTTGAATGCTAGCCAGTTACTAAAGCTGGAGCGATATGCATGTCTTACACCTCATAAAATTTTGCTGGAGAAAAGATAATAACCATATAAATTATTCTTTCATTATATAACAGGAAGTTTCACTCACTAAGGCCTGCATAGTTAATATCATTTTAGAAGAAAATATGAAACATTCAGTTTAATGTACTTTCTTGCAGCAGATATTACTTCAAGAATATTCTTTTGAAAAATAGGTGTTCTTTCTTGCATGCATGACTAAAACAATTAATTCCATAACTAACTACCGCTTAGGGAAATTAATTCAAAGGGCGAGATAAAACTGTGGTAAACATCGCAGGAGATTGATTAATTAAACTGTAATTTGAAAATACTGTTTGCAACAAACTGAGCATGAAGTGAAATTTATAACTGACTACTTGAATCAGAGTTTGTATACAGTTAAAAGCTACCTGAGTATCACAGTGTAACTTAAAGAATTCTATCGTCTTTATGATTCAACCAATAAACAAATATTCTGACCATTTTACAAGATAAATAGTTAAAAGATGAAGGTTTTGTTTTTATTATCTTTGTTAAAGGCGGGAAATATGTTCATTTTGTTGTTCTGTGTTTGGTTGTGATTAAGTGAGACTTTTGTTGTTGTTTTTTCACCAATACATTGCGCGATAAATAGCCGATGCTGGTAGACGGCAAAATAGCGGAATGATGATCGATAAATGCAATTAAAGCGCAACCCTCACGAAGGGCAGTTGGTGAGTGACTTCTGTTGGCGATCGACTATGCCAGAAGTTTTCGTCAACAAGAAGTTTCCCTTTTTCCTTTATTTCGGCTCAGCAAACAATTTCCGAAATAGCAATTGCGAGATTTCCAGCGGCATAATCGATAGTTACTTTGGCGACCTTGGATAGACCATTGGCTTTCGGTGATACGATCTTTGAACTTAAATGCTTGACAAATGATATTTAGAAGCGATTTGTATTATCACGCATTTCGTATTAGCAATCGTACTTGTTTAATAAATTTTCTAAAAACTCTGATTAATTTATGTAATAGATTGTTTATTTGACTTGCAGATCGAAATGCGCATAATCACAGACTTTTATTCCGGCAGAATATTTAGAAATTTATTTCTTAATCATTGGGGCTGAGACATTCAAACTATCAAATTCCACGAATGTTGAAAAATATTTGAGGTTGGAAAGCTCGAATATCCGTGCGTTTTTTGCCGTTCGTATCTTTCGAAATGAAAAAATATTAAGCTTAAATTTAAAATTTACCTGCATGGTCATCTAATAAATGCATTCAATAAAAAGCAAAATACTACAATGTCAATAGATTTTGTATCAGCAATATCTTCTCGTGAGGGCCGTAAATACCGTAGTCTTGATTTTCTGGGGAGAATTTAGTATTCATGTTTAGTGTACAGTGAAACCTTGGTTCACACGTTTAATTCGTTCCTAAAGGCTGTTCATCCTCCGAAATATTCGTAAGTTGAAAGTATTTTTTTTTTCATTGGAATTAATGGTCAAGTAAAATGGATTACAGAGGTTGTTCGCACATTTTTTAGACGATGTATATTGTACTCACAAAACTAAATTATATAAAATTCTTGTGTTTTAAATGTTCTGTTTGAAATTCCTTATTCTGAACTATCTTTCGTCACCGCAATTTCCAGTATAATAATGCCTTTTGAAGTGTCAGAAGAGGTATTTTATCGCATTCCTTCCGAACAGCTTTCCAGAGTCCTGTTAGTGTTATGGAACAGAGCTTGGATAATGCAGTTTTTAAAAGTCCGAAAGCACAAAAATCCATAGGTGACACATAGGGAGATTTAGTAGGGATACCAGTGAAGGGTATGGTCTCGATACCAGTTTTTTGTTCCATTTCTTTTAGGGAATTTACAGTGGATTTTGATGTGTGACTGCTAGCTTTGTCCCGATGGAGTCTCGCAGATGGATGGCACTGTGGGTAAAGCGATGGTGTTTCATTCAGAAAAATGGGCGATAAAATATGTTCCTGATAGTATTTGGAGTTAATCTTGACATTTTTTGGCACTCTCTTTATTTTTAACTTGCCATTATAAGAAAAACCAGCAACAATCATGAATCCCATAGAAAAACTTTCTTTCGATTCTTTGAACCATGTACTTAAATTTTTTCTCCCCTTTTATGATAATAAATGGCTCTTTTTTTGTTACAATCATTTAAATACACCCATGCTTCATCTATTGTGACAATTGTTTTCCATTTTTCTTTGGATAAGTGTTTCTCATATAGAATTCTGCAGCGCGTCCTGCATCGAGCGATATGCGTTTTTTCGCTTTCTTAAGATTTAAATCAACGTTTATCATTTTGTTTACAGTGGACACCGAGCATATTTATGATTTTGTAACTGTTCTTTGGCTAGGGGGATTTTCTTTTAACATTAAACAACGTACCTTTGCAATAGTCGAAGATGTCCGTTTTTTCCTTGGATACTTGTTTGCAATTTTTGTCCCACTTGGGGCTCCAATTTGACGTTTTTTTCCTTTCTTGTTGATGATATTACCTATTGACGCTTTAGATATCACAAAACCATGACTCTCACATCGATTTTGGATAACGGAGTATGCATATTTCTCTTCGGAAAGAGCGTAAATATAGCCTTCGAACCACTGCTTTGTTAAATTCGCCATTTTGAATAAAAACCAAACTTTCAAGCCACAGACGATAATTTTGACTTTTAAAAACATAGTACAATTGCAATTACTTCTTTTGCAGCAAATGATTTTTTATTACCGCTTACCAAAATCGCCTAAAAAATGTGCTAACAGCCTCTGTAATTTGTTCCTGAACTAAGGATGATGGCATAATCATATATTTATTAAAATTTACTAGTACACCTTGTGCAAAAGTTCCTAACACAAAAATCAATAGAAATCATTGCATCTAAGGCAAAAAAGAAGTAAACAATAACATTATGCAGATAAAATGGACAAAATTTAATTTTACTGCATTCGTACAAAGGAGAGTGGACGACACAAGTTAAGAAAGTGATGAAGAAAAGAAGATAAGTTATTATTTACATGATTATACGAGGAGATTTTCTTCATTAAAACATCAAGTAACTGCCTTTCTGGGCCATCTTCTGTAATCTCGCACCAGTCTGCTTGAAACTTATTAGGCCTCCATTTCGCTCCAAAATGTGTCCAACGTGATTAGCTGTTGCTTAAGTTTTAAAGTAAGACAGAGGATTGACATTGAAAATGCTTGTACTCACTACTATTTCATCAGGATTACATCATTACATGAAACATTTCACCTTACCACAATTTGCACAAATTTTCCGGATAAAAGAACTAGGTTCATCTTTTCTTCCTTCCTCTTTCTCTGAAAACACTTCCTCTAGAGTGGCCTTTTGATGCTTCTTCTTAAATTTCCTCAGTTTTTTTTTCATTATTGAGCACATTTGTGTGGTCCTCTAGTAACTTCTCTATGTCTTCTTCTTCCAACCCCAGGGTTTCACTAACATCATGTCACAGATAACTAATTGTCATAGATAACCAAAAAATCTCAGTTTAAAATTCCTCAGTATCTATCTCTGCAACACGATCTGCCTCTAATTTCCTCTAAACCAAATTTTTAGTTTTGCAAGTCACTTTTCGCCGTGATTTCTTAATGCGAGTTAAGCAACGAAGAATATTAAAATGATGGTTCTAGAGATGCTTGAATGTCAATTCTGTACCATTGCTTATTTCAAAATACTTACGAAAATTATTTGTTTCCAAATTGAGATTCGTAACTTGAGACATCGTTCGCCTTCAACGTCGTTCTTATTCAAACTAATTGTCCTTGAATCAATTTGCTTTTGATTAGGGGTTTCGTGAAGTGAGGTTTTACTGCATATTTATGTTAGTCTTTGAAATTATCCTTTTTATGTATGTATATATCTGGCATAACTCAAAAACGAATAGCCTCAGAACTTTGAAATTTTGTATGTAAGACTGCTATAACATGCAGATGCGCACCTCCTATTTTGGTTGCAATCGTCCTCACCAAAAATATAAGCATTTGGTTATTTTTTTTTTTTTTGCTATTTTCTTTTGAGTAATTAATTTGTTAAAATGTTTTACCTTAGTTAGGAGTATCAAATTTACTTTTAGGGGATTGTCTTTAGAATTTTTCTTTTTTTTGCTAGGAACAAGTCTATCATTTGCTTTTAGGCGATTGCTATTAGAATTTTACTTCCTTTATTTGGCTTTGATCTTAATTTTGCAGCTCAATGCGCAAAATTTTTTACTAATAGGTCACTTGTTCATCTACTACTTTCTTTTAACTGTATATATATATATATATATATATATATATATATATCCACTCTGTTACTCGGCTTAGTCATTTCAGTTTCTTTATTCTTATATGTTTGTAAATTGGGCATTTTTTGCTAAAAATGATTGAATTATGTTGTTCTTGTCTTCCAGTTAAGGTTTTCACGCCTTTAATTAACCTGCAGGTTATAATTGCAGAATTATTAACAATTTAAAAGTTATTTAAGTGCGTCTAAGCCTAATTATTTCCTCCACATTTGTTTACATTTAAAACTTAAGAGAATAACGAATTAGAGAAACTAAGGTTCGCAACAACAAAGATAGCGCCTTCTTTTATTATTGCGAATTATTTCATACTTAATACATTCCGGAATTTATTCGAGGAAATAAGTGTTTAATATTTACTTCGTAATTTTTAATATAGATAGATATTTTGAGTTTTTATGTATTTTTGCCTTGTCGCGAAAGGAGAACTGAATTAATTGAATGAGAAATGCTGATCTGTCTACGGAAAACTGTCCTCTTTTTTTTTTTTGGTTTAATTTATTTTATATATCGTTTTAGATTGATTATAGCATTTGAATAGAACATCTGGCAACAATTAGATAATTCTTCAGATGATATACATAACTTTTGTGCATTCTGAGTTTTAAAATGAATGAGATGTAACGCTGTTAAGTGAACCTAGCGCCAGAGTGTCGCTATGGTAAACAAATAGAGTGAATTTTAAAGAGTGCATTTATTCTATCATGGTTTATGCGCTATCGATGAAGTCGATTTAATTCAATCAGATAAGTTTAAATGAAATGCAAAATGCCTTATAAATTAATATTCCGTACAAGGAAGTCATGCGGTGTATACATCAGATTTTTTAGTGTATAGAATTAGTCAATTGAAGTTCGAGGTTGGAAGATTTGCTTTTTAGTGGAATTCGTTAGAAATGTGAGAATATAAATGTATTAAAAAGTAAATACTTATTTTAAAAATATCAGTTTTCGATTTACTGTAATTTCGTACTTGATAATCCAACCGGAATTAATAATTATTTGTATAAGGACTGTTGTTCATATTAGTTTGTTCTATTCTTCTGCTAATACATAATTTCAAAGACTATAAAACATTTGAAGACCTCTGCCATAGAGGTAATTAGAGTAAATACTAAGAGATTTGCAAATGCACGCTATATCGATATTTAGTTTAAGATGTCAATATTAAGCTCAAAACAAATGTATAAAACCTTCAAACATTTTAATTCCATAATCATTTCATCATAAAAAACCATTAATTCCTTAGTTTTATCGTGTATCCCTTCATATTTTTTGAAAGCATAATCTTTCTACACAAATTCTTTCATACTATATTTTATATTTACCTTGAATATCTTAGGTAGTTGTCCCCAAACAAAACAAAACTTGGAATAAAATTAATTTAAATACATTATCTTCGTGTACTAATTGTTTAATTTTTTTCTCGTTGCATAAAAAAAAGGGAGATAAATTTCATTGATTTATATGGTATTAGTATATATTGAACAGGTTATGGTGAGCATATTTATTACAAAATCATCAAAATCATCAGATAAATTTCATTGATTTATATGGTATTAGTATATATTGAACAGGTTATGGTGAGCATATTTATTACAAAATCATATTGTGGAGTCTTGTCTTCTTTGGTAGTGTAGAGCAGAACTCGAAAACCTTAAGTGCTTTATCAGTGTGTTTTGTAAAGTACCACAGAAACTGAGAAAGGGTGTAAAAGACTTTTTTATTTAACTGAAACAAAAGTTAACAGAAGGCAACTGCTTGTGCTCACAGAATAGCCAACATTTATGGCTTAAATCAAAAATAATAAATTTGGCTTTACTAATGAAAGTTAGCACAGTGATTTTGCAGACAGAGAAACGCGCAAGTTGGCTCTGAACGAAAGTCGGCGCGACAAGCCTAATGGTAAAAATAAGGCAACGCCACTGAATACTGCTGGCTGTCAAGAGAACCAATTAGCAAACGTGGCCTTCAGCAGGCTAAAAACACTCTGATTCTACCCTCTAAAACCTTTCTTTAAATAATATCTCTTTTTTACCTCATTTGAATCCACAAGAACTAGAAATTTACATTCTGGCTGAAAAATGGAAAACTACAAAGACAGTAAAGCAAATTATTATAAAATAAGTGGTTAGCAAAGCTAAGCGAATCCTTATAACGCGTAACAGGAACAAAACTTCTAACGAATTCTCTTGGAAGAATTTCAGATTAACAAAAGTATCAGTTACGTATGTCTAGGGGAAACCTCTTTGTGTAGCTTGCGATCTTGATAATAAATTAAGCTACATTTTAAATTCCATTTTCCCTTATGATTTAAATATAGGTATTTTCAGCTTACACAGTTTAAATGATAAATTTCGACATTTATGAAATTCTTGTTCAGTTCTTGCAAATTACTGTAAAATGTAATATGACAAATAACTACAAGTATTTTTAACAAACAAACACCTCAAGTCTTATATCACTGAGGAATGAGCTAAAATACATTATTTTATATACTTTTACTTACAGAAAAAAAAACGCACACATATATATATGTGTACATGTATACATAGTTATGATTTTAATCTGCAGTGTGTGTTCTCTTAATTTGTAAGAATTCTCAGTAGTTTCCGTGTTATGCAGAAGCGCAAGCTATTTCAAAAACCCACGACTTACTGTATCTAATTATTTCCCTGAATATCTATTTCCTCATATTATTATACTCTGCAGTATATTCTCTTAATTTGCAAGAACTCTCAGCGTATTTCGTCTATGATGACAGAGGTGTAAGACATCTCCAAACCACACGGTCTTAATGGATCTGATTACTACCCTTAATATCCTTTTCCTCTTACTATACCACAATATGTTTCATATACCGTGTTACAATAAAGTGGACGAAACTCCACGGGTATCACGCCAAGCTATTGATCCCTTTATTGACGTCACAGAGTGACACGTGCGTAACACGTGCTTCGTCCTTCTGCGTCCATTTCGGACACTGACAGGGACCTGGAAATTCGAAGGGACATAATGAATGACCGTAGACATGTCACTCATCCAGCACAAATGGACAAGTAGGAGGAAATGACACTTATAGTACCGATCCAACTTGACCCTTCTGTCGGAGCTTATGGATAATTTTCTTTGTTGTCGAGTACAACGAGCTGATATTGAAATCGAAGACAGAGGACAAGCGAGTTAGTTTCCATAGCCATTATATTTTTGATCGTTTTAACACCTTGTAAAAACTCCATGAGCAAAATCAGGATATCAAAGGAAAACTATTCTCATTCATAAGTGTAAGCCAGTCAGCTATGTAAATAATTTATTGTTACAAAGTGGATTCTAAAGATGATCTGTAAGTCGCTGCTGCAATCTTTCGAGTTCGGTTGTTAAGTACTGATTCCTTCAGTGATATAATGGTGCACGATTCAGATTGGATTGGATTATTAAGACCAGGGATTCCCAACATTTTTCTTACACCGATCATTTTTAAGAGAATGGTTTTCTTCAACGACCCCCTTACATGTTGTTCAGTAACACGTAACATACAACATGATCGTAATACAAATAATTGCCCATAAATAAATTAAATTTAATAATTAGAATGTGAACAAATTTTGAAAATAATGTTTATTAGATTTATGTTTTATTCATTTTTGTAGTATTAGCACAAAAGGGCATTAGCCCAGAAGAGTTATTTCTCTTGAAATTTGTCTTAAAACGGCATTTTCTGTCGGTTCACTGTAAATGCCCATTTCACTTTTCAAATGGTTGGCACCAAATATTATCGCTCTGTATTATATTTAAAGAAATTAAATAATGAAGAATCTGCATAAATGTATATATGTTTCGTGAACTGCGAAAAAAAACAGCAATATCTACAGCTATCAGTAATAATGAATTTTGACTACAGTAGTAGTCCGTAACTTACGGAACGAATGGAAACTGAATTTGTGATGATGCCGAAGTCATGTGAACATACGTAACTATGACGTCAACAATATCACGTGATCTCCTGACATGTGCTGCTTTTTTGAGGTTTTTTTTTATTCTCCTACTACAATTTTAGTTGAAAAACTTCTGGAAACACTCCAGTCGTCAAAATTCTTTAAATAGGTGGTAAGTTACCAAGTAAATTAAAATTTAAAATATTCCACATGTTTATTGAATTTAATAATCATAAAAATACAAAATTGTGCTATATAAAATAATGTTATTTATTTTGTATTGTTGTGTAAAATATTTTACGCAGCCGAGAGTATTTTAATGAGCAGAAAAACTCAGAATAATTTTGGCGTTTTTGCGAATGAAGGAGAAGGGAGGGTTATCGGAAAGATAACCTTTTGCTGGGAAAAGAGGTATAGAAGCGATTTGGGCGAGAAAATATCATACAGGGAGGACCTGTCGATGAACGAAAGAATTTTAGGGCAGAACGTTATTGGAAGAAAAAAGCATATATACATTTTATAATAGGCAAGAAGAGTTAGTCAATAATGACGACTCAGTAATAACTTTTATTTTGGGACATTTCTCTCAGGAGACTTACATTCTAAAACTTAGTTTTCCCATATGTTTTGAATCAGACTTGTACTTAAACATCCTTCTTCAACGCAATCAATACTTCTTACATCATAATGTTAAGATCAGATATATCACTGTTCAGTGGTTCTATCAGCCATGCTAGCACGTTCAGATTTTCAGTATCACTGAAGCGAACATTAAAATGCTCTTATAAATTTTGTTTGTTATATATAGTACTGCACCTTCTGGGGAAGTTGACTTCTTCATAATTTTGTTAGCTGTACTTTTTGTGTTCCTGCATTTAAGCTCTCTCTAGTTTATTTTATTGCCGTTCCGAGCCACAGTGAAATTCTAATTTAAATCTTTACGGTTCTCATTGGTGACTGCGAATCACCGCAACGCCATAATTAATAACACCAAATTGTGTGCCTAGTTGCACTGTAAGGTATTTTCTCCCTCCTTCCAGCATGTGTTCGTGGTGTAGCGGTAGCACACTCGGCGCGTATTCGAGAGGTCCAGGTTCGAGTCCCGGCGAGGGACTATATATGGTATTTTCTTCTTTCTTCCAGCATGTCTTCGTGATGCGCACTCGGTGTGTTTTCGAGAGGCCCAGGTTCGAGACCAGGCGAGGACATTGCTCATTTCTCATATCTTCTGTTTCAAAATAACCTAATGAGTCTAAAGCACAAACACTGAAACAACATAGTTGATAGATGTCAGCAGACGAGGGTATCAGTGCTTTATTGTGGGGTTAAGAGGTGATGCCCTTTGACTGTAACTTTCTATATGTAAAACGTTTTGTCGAGGTGTATTACTTCTTCAGCATCAGTTTTTGATAAGAACTAATTCGTAATACAAGTGTGGCCTTGCGTTTTTGACGAGTACACTGCTTGTGATGAGTAATACTTATTTGTAGTTTATATGAAAACTTGTAAAATGAAAGCTAATGGTTTAATGTATTTGATGCGCAAAAGAGTTGAAGGGAAGAAATAAGGGAGGGGAGGAGAACTGGCGTACTGGAATTTTTTTCCTAGATGGAACAATTCTTCATTTGGGATGACATAATTCTGTGGTTATGTTTGCTACTATATTCATTACTGTGATCATATTTCTTTTGTACTCTTTCCTTTTTATGAGGAAGGATATCTATATAGTGTGATTATTTTTTATAGGTGACTCGCTAGATGAAGTGCATTGTAGCACAAACAACATGATTTCTTTTGAGTCATATTATATAAACAACTAATCGCGGTGGCAATACCTACGAAAGCAAACTAACTTGATGTTAATGCAGTTAAATGTAATGTTGACTTCCTCAGTGAAAACTTCACTCATGACCAATCATAAGTTACTCTCATTAACTAAAACTCACAGTTTTATCTTTTTTTTTCATTAGTTTCTCAGGAGGCATAGCTTTTAAATAACGAGTTATGTTGCATCTTTATCTGCAGAGAGTGCGGTACGTAGGAAATAACAAGACATAAAATTTGTAACTTTAAAACAGTATGTCGATAATAATAATAATAATAATAATAATAATAATAATAATAAATACATAAATAAATAAATAAATACATAAATAATAATTAAATAAATAAATAAATAATAAGTAAATAAATAAATAAATAATAAGTTTGAAATTTAAGCTGTAGAAATCATAGTATACTTTTATCTATTACTAAGACAAGTTTGGGTTTCAAATTAGACTGATGAATCTAGTTAAAAAACTAAGTCTCTAAAATATAAAATACATGTCATAACAACAACTCTTTTGTATTGTAACGGAAATTACGTACATAGAATAAATAAAATGCAGATACCCGAATACCCAAACATACATAGTGTTACGGAATTTGTATAATTTGCTATTTTTAGTAGAATTGTAATTAAATTGTGTTATCTTCCCGTGCAATGCAGCGCGTGAAGTAATTTAAGACAAAGCTGCACCGGAAAAGAAAAAATAAAAGAGCACGTGCATTTACCATTTAATAAATAGATATCTCGTAATTGCTTTTGCTATCCAGAAAAACCGAGAAAGTAGTTTTTACCAGAGTAGTCTCGTGAATGATTGAAAAGCTTATAAAAGTTGGATTAAAACATCTCAGCTCACTTGTAGTTGTTTCAAGCGAACTGTAGTTGTTTACTTAGTGCTGTAATTGATTGTAGCGAATTCGAGGTGAGATCGGATTAGTTTTCTCTCTACTTTGAATTTGAGTTTTGTTTACATTTTAGTAGTTCAAAATATAACTACTGTGAGATATTGTGATATCGTACGAATATCTTTGAGGAAATATTCAGCATTTTGTTTTGTTTCTTGTGAAAAGAATAAATTTTATTAACTTTTTATCGACTATTGCATTCAATCCATTCCGAACCCGTACGCACGCAACAATATTATTACGAATTTAGTGCACAGATAATTTTAGTGAAATTGTTGTATTTCTTTTGCATAATGCAACAGGAAAATTTAAAGGAGCGAAGCTTGTCGGAAAAGTAAGAAGACAGATGTATGTCTATTTAAGCATTAAGTGAATGGCTATGTCGGTAATTTGGAGAGATATCATCAAACTGGCAACTTGTCGCCCAAATTTGCCAAATTTGGCAACCATTTGTCGACAGTTACCTCGAGTCCCTGTATCACCGTATTAGGTATTGTAATTGTATAAATGTTATTGATTTTAAAGGCTCGGTAACCATACTCGGCCTACCTTCCAGTAATTTTGAGAATCAGAAATGTACTAGAACGATCTCAGAGCCGGGTGAAAAGCTGTATATAACAGGATTGCGTATGTTATTTTATTTTTAATGTATTATTAAGTATATTATTTCAAAAATTTTAATCTTTCGATTCGGGATAAGGCGCTCAGCCCAGGCACTCGGGTGTCTTAAACATCGTTCTACACTCATGTCCATAAATTAAGGATAATTCGGAGTCACTGGGAAATCGAACCAAGAAACCACCAAGAAAACATCATTGAACCACCAAGAACCATTGAACCACAACCATTTTACCACCAAGAAAACATCATTGAAAGACACCGTTACGGTGGTGCAGGAGTACTCGTTTGGAGTGGAATTATTCTGGGTTCCAGAACTGACCTACACGTTCAAATTGGTACCATGACAAGCCAAATCTATCGGGACGTCATTCTGGAACAACATGTACGTTTGTTTCGGGGCGCCATGGGGGCACAATTTGTGTTTATGGATGACAACGCCCGTCCTCACCGTGCAAACATTGTAAGCGAATGCCTTCAATCGGAGGATATCACCCGTATGGACTGGCCAGCATTCTCACCGGACTTGACTCTAGTACAGCACGTGTGGGGCATGCTTGGCCGACGAGTTGCAGCCCGTCAACTTCCTCCTACATGTCTGCCGGAACTTCGGAGAGTATTGCTTTTTGAGTGGTGTAATATCCCTCAAGATCAGATCGATAATTTGATACTCAGCATGCCTAGGCGTTGTACGGACTGTATTGCATCGTCTGGGTGACATACAGTGTATTATCAATCATACCAACCATGTAATATTGGTTTTTTGTAAATAGGTTTTTTTTGTAATTTTCTCCAGGGAGAAAAAATCGCTAATTTTTTTAATAATATCAAACACATAGCATCTTTTCTTGCTCTTTACCCTTTGTTTAATAAATAAGCTTTACAAATAAGTCAAATTTGTTTTGCTTCTAACTCTTCCTTTGCCTGATTTTGCATTATCCTTAATTTATGGACATGAGTGTATGTCAGCTGCTCCGAATACTAGTTGTTGTTGTTAGTTGTTATTTCAGAGGGGCTTCGAAGTATTGAAAGCTTCGCCTTTAAGATGCGCTTTACTTGCATTGTGTTTAACGTTCTTAGTAGTTTGAAGTGTAACTAATTGTAATCTGTGATAGTGTGAACTCTTGAACGAGTATTTCTGAGGAAAGTTCCAGAACTCCGAAGGGTTTCTTTTAATAAAATAAATTTGATCAACCTATCATCGGGCCTGTGGGCATTCAATCTATTACGAACTCCTATGCACGCAGCAAGTCCCTGTACAGTATGTATGAACACACATACGCACATATACATACATGTGCATGAGCATATAAGAATACAGTACATGTAGAAAAGTATCTAAATATAGTTTTGGCTTTTCTTAGGCTGCAGGTTAAAAAGAATAAGCCCTAGAGTGCAAAGCCGTAGTGCACTTTGGCATAATGAACTAAACCAACCAACTAAAGGACCAGATAAAATATACATTTGTCTCACGTAAATGAATATCTTATTATGTACAACAGCCGTGTTTATATATATATAAATGTCAAAAAAGTTTTTATTGATTTAAAATGTTAACAGAACAATGCACGTTTGTTCATAAATTCTAGTAATAGTATGCAATACATGTGAGTAAACAAATATTTTACCCTTTAAATTCCACTTGCTCATACTATTCTTTCAACCTTCATTTTTGCATCTTCTTTTGTTTTGTTTAAAACGCTTCACTCCGTATTTTATTTGGTGAAGATAAAATTTTGAACGATGAATGCATTTCTACCACTGGTGCATAAAACCAAAGATTGAAAAAGAAAAAGAATTCATGCTTTCTAGACTGAAAAGTTTCGCAAGGAAACAACTCTGTTAAAAACATAAATCATTTTCTCAGTCACAATTTCATGAGTAACTTTTGCTTCTATTAGAAAAAAATTTTTAATACACTAAAACCCTTTAACTGAACATAATATACCTGAAAAAAATCTTCTTTACGCCGCCCAGACGGTAAAGTGGTTAGCGACGCTGACTGCTTAGTGTTCGGACAGCATGGCGGCAATCAAAATATGCAATGAGCTGAAAGCCCTTTCGAGAGGTTCGTGGTAGCGGAAGAAAAGGGAAGGTCCTCGGATCCGCCCCACCCCTGAGTGCTCTCATTCAAACTTGGGGCGAACTATCACCTGCATGGTGCTGAAGGCTCTGGTCAACACAGTCTTGCTATCCTTGCCACGGTAATACTTACATCAGATGAGTAAGAGTAGTAATAACAATAACAACAACAAATTCTCATTTAAGCGAAAGAATTGTGAAAAGGGACTCTGAATCAGCGATGTGGAAAACCAGTTAACTGCAATGTTTTCGAGACCAACTTTTTATCCTCGTTTCGTTTCTCAGAAGTAAATACACATTTTACAACGAAAGCAAATGATCTTTGTATGCTGTACGCAATCGGAGAACTGCAGAGAAATTTTTATCGAAGACATATAGTCCTGATTGTATATGCGTATGTTTGATAACGGTTAGTTGACTTGTAGAGACATTAGGAATTTTAGAAGCCGGAGAGATGAAAAATATGCAACGCCTTCGCCGGGAATCGAACCACGGACCTCTGAAATACCGGCTCAGTGTGCTGACCATTACACCACGAAGGCACGCTAAGAATGTGGGAGATATACCTTATATACTCCCCTTTTTAAAGGGCGACTAGGGTTTTAGGGGACCTATTAACTGGAAACACTGTGTGGAGAGTCATCATCCACAACCCTTTTAGTTCGGGCGCCAGTGTAGAGACATTAGGTTTTTTTTT
>KL815209.1:0-11355 GCA_000611955.2 Stegodyphus mimosarum
ACGAAAGCCAGTCAACTTGGCGACGAAAAAGATGAAGACCCGCTACGACACGAGAGCTACTGGTCATCGTTTCAACGAAGGAAACAATGTATGGTTATGGAGTTCGACTCGACGAAATAGACTTTCTCCAAAACTACAATCACCTTGCGATGGTCCTTACAGAGTCCTAAACAGGCTGAACGACGTCGTGGTTCGGATCCGTAAGTCATCGAACTCTGAACCTGAAGTCGTTCATTATACAGGTTAGTTCATTACTATGGCCATAGTACGTAGTGTATATAGTTGTAAATAATAACGTAAATAGTATAAGACCATGGTCCTATTTGTATTTAGTATTTGATTTGTATTTGATTTCTCTTTGTTTAGTATTTGATAAGTCTTTGTATTTGATAGCATTTGTATTTGATAGTATTTGAATTGTATTTAGCGTTCGATAGAATTTAATTTGCTGAAAGTAACGTATTGGAATTATTTTTTATTTTGTTATTATAAAGTAATGTTTATTAGAACACTGAAGCCTTAGTTGTACGTTTGGCTTCCTGTCCAAGGATTGTACTGCCCGGGACGTGCAGTCCTTGGGAAGGGGGCAATGTTACGAATTTCACATTTATTTGGCTATTTATTTAGAATTGTATTTAGATTTGCTTCATGTTGCCTTAGCAACGCAGACGATTTTTGAAGAGAAAGCTACGTCAAAAAAAATAGCAATGAAAATAAAAGAGCGCGTGCATTTAATGCTTAATAAATAAATATCTCGTAATTACTGTTGCCATCCAGAAAAATCTAGAAACATCGTGATTGTTCTACTGATAATTAAAAAGCTTATAAAAGCCGAGGTGAAACACCCCATCTCAGTTAGTTAGTTGTTATTGTTGCTGTTATACTACTGTAAGAGCTAATCCTGCCATTCTTCTCTTCCAGCCGTTGCAGTTAGCAAAGTAGTCTAAATAAGTGACGTAGACTTTCCTAGACATTTGTCAGTTCTAGGCATTTTTTCCCTCAAATTTTCCTGTTCTATATAGCATGTCCTAGTAAAAAATCCTATATTTAATATATCAAAAAAAGTGCTTTATATTTAGAAGAAGGAAAATATTTTTACATACTTTCAAGAGACAAATGTTCCGATTTATGATCGTCGAGTTTTATTTCACCTGGCGAACACTAGCAATACACTGGTGTGCAAAAATTAAGGACGAAGTCGAAAAATTAGCATATCAGCTGATCGAAGAGGCAGAGAGGACAGAAAGACCAATGAGGAGATTAAGTAAGGTGATGTACGGTAGCACATGCGCAGATATGCAGGTAGACGTAATGGGGGAGTGTCTGAGTAGTATAAAGCATGTTGTCGGTGTAAGATCAGTATCTCTGGCAAAGAGATTGCACGCCGTATAGCAGTTAAAATCACACTGAGTTGCTGCCTCAGCGAGAAATGGCTAATAATCAATCTGTTAGACGACATCTGGATGCTTTTACCCGAGGTCAAATCATTGGGAAGTTGGAGGAAAGCCGTAGTGTGACAAATGTGGCTGCAGAGTTCGTAATTGCTCACAGCATCGTTTCACGACTTTGGAGACAATTTCAAACTACAGGAACAGCTATCCGGGGTTTAGTAGTGGTCGTCCACGAGGAACCACACCCGCAGATGACCGGTATATTGTCTTAAAGGCCAGAAGAAACAGGCGGCAGACAGCGGGAGAAATCGCTAGCACACGACGTAGACGACTGGAGGACCGATATCGCGTTTTACTGTGGCCAGAAGACTGCACGGTGGGGGTCTGTTTGCCCGACGCCCTGTACGGTGTGTACCTCTAACGCCTGCCCATCGGAGAAGGCGTTCTCTGTGGTGCCGGGAACACCAGAATTGGAGAGACAATGAATGGGGACGAGTTCTCTTTACAGATGAGAGCAGATTTAGTCTGAGTTGCGATTCTAGACACATACACATCTGGACAGAGCAGGGAACACGCAATAACCCCTTCAACATCATCAAAAGGGACTGTTTTGGAGGTCGCGGAGTTCTCGTTCGAGCAGACATAATGCTTGGTAGCCGCACCGACCTTCATATCTCTCAAGGAGGTTCGTCACCTGGGACTGCTATTGTAACGAGGTTCTTCTTCCTTACATGCGTCTTTTCACAAGGGCTATGGGTCCTCAGTTCCTCTTCTTGGTCGACAACGCTCCACCTCATCGCACAGTTACTGTCGAAGAGCTGTTGGAGAGTGAAGATATTGAACACATGGATTGCTCGGCAAGGTCTCTGGATCTAAATCCCGTCAAGCATGTACGGAACTTACTAGGGAGACCCGTGGCAGCACGTAACTTATCGCCAGTAACGATTCCGAAACTGCGATTGGTGCTACAAGAGGAACGAGCAGCAGTGTCTCAACAGCTCATTAACAACCACATATCCAGCATGCACAAATGATGCAAAACCTGCCTAGCAGTCAGAGGAGATCATATCCCCTATTAAAGATTGGATGTTTCTTGCTGGACACCTATCATAGGGATGTTTCAGCCTTCAGTCGCATTGTGCTCCATGCTATTTTTTCAATAAAGTTTCTTTTTATCCCTCTGATTTCTCTTTTAGTAAGTGTTGCTTACATTACTCATGTCCTTACGTATTGGGGATTTTACGGTATTAAATGTGTTGATTTGGAAAGCTTTTGTATAAAGTTATATTGAAAAAACCGTCTCGTCCTTAATTTTTGCACACCAGTGTATATCATTGTTGCGTCTTCGTTCCAACTTAGATGGCATCGAGCACTGTACGAAGGAACTGCGAGTTTTAATTGGGAAAATTCCTTACAAGAATGGTAAGCGTTATGCACAAGCTGTTAGGAAGCATCGTGCAATATTTGGAAGTGAAAGTTCAGCTAATGAAATGTTTCGCAGAGTGATAAAGAAATCTGAGGCTCGACAACCAACTCAATCTTCATCACCACACTCTCGATCAGCATTTCTGTTGAAAACGTCGCTGTTGTATATGACAGTGTCATTGCAAGTTGCAAAAAAATCCGAACTTGAAGAGGAAATTGAACGCTATGCGTTAGTTACCTCAAATAGCAGATATACAGGAAGGTAATTACGCGTTTCATGAAGAAAGTGCGGCGCTGCAGAGCAAGTCTGGAAGACATACGGCAGACATTATTTCTCATTCTTAAATCGGAACATTTATCCGTATGTAAAAGTGTTTTCCATTTTCTGAAAATAAAGCTTTATGTTGGGCGTATTAAATTCGTCGCTTTTGCTGGTAAACACTGTATTAATTGAGTTTGTCATCTCAGAGATGGTCTTAGTAAAACCAGATATTGTTTTTTTTGTATTTTATTTATAGTTTTTATTATGCTACTTTCTTATTTTTGAAATTTTCTTCTCTAGTACCATAAATCTCATCGATTTCGATCTGAAGCAATTAAAAATTAGAAATGCCATGAAGCATGGTAAATCTAGATTTAACATAACTATGTTATTTCGTTTTAATGATTAAGTCTGAATTAGAAGTAGCATAGCATAGCTATGTTGCTTACTTCTTACGTTACGTTACGTTGTTTTAAATGTATTGCTGTACTTATTGTTAAAGTTTATCTAAACAGTTAATTTTTTAATTATTTTTCCAATACTCACATTTGAAAACAAAAACAATAAATCCGCAATCATATGTTCACTGTAAAAGTTTTGTATACTTTTGATGTATGCAGTAGTATAAGCATTGGATTTGGTTCCTACATAATGCGTAAAAGTCATTTTTAGGCCCGAAACATTTTTCCTATTTAAGTTTTTGCATTATTCTGAGCAAATTAAATCTTGCGCATAATGCATAAAAGTCTTTTTATATCCGTAATAGTTTTGCCTTTTTAATTAAAATAACGTTTAGTATTATCTTGGGGACGTTAAATCTTTAGCAGCTGTCTAGGAGTTTGCCGATTACCATTAAATCAGCTTCAATGGTTTTAAATCTACAGGTTGCCTCTTCACTACTAATAGGCATCTCTATAACTACTCTCCTGAGTTTTTCCTAACTAACTAATTTCCTAACTTTTATTGTTATAAATATCCTCCATATCATGGCTTCCCTCTGGATCCTGAAGTAAATTGCGCCAAATATATTGAGAAATTACTCGATAAAGCAAGAAAGAGATTTATCTTAAAATATATTTCAGGCAGAGATTCGGAGTTAGACGCTTTCACTCCTACAATTATTTATATTACCTTGGTCCATCCTGTCATTGAATACGGCTTTCAAATGTTTAACCTATCACCTCCTACTAACTTGGAAAAAAAACTGGAGAGAGTGCAGCTCAATGCTGCAAGATTCATCACGGATCTTAGACACACCTTCCCTAATGATGTCGTTCTATACAAGGCAGACATCCAGCCACTGACTGTGATCTTTGAAGTCAATTCTTATAAATACTTCAATAAACTTAAAAACTATGTTTATTATAATAAAGCATCTGCTTTCTTCTTAAACTGGACAAGTAATCAGCCTTTAAAGTGAGACAGTCCATTTAATCATGTGTGGAAACGTAGTTTTATTAATTTTTACATCGAGACACCCACACCTTTTAGTTGTATTACACCTATAACCTCTTTTAAACGTATTGATTTCCAGGAGGAATTGTTATATGAATAGAATGAAATATAAATAATAATCATGGCATTTATCAAATTCAACATAGAATCTGTCGTAGACTGGCCTTAACTTTGTTTTAAATAATTTGAACTATCTTAAAACATTGAACCTGTAGAATCATTTTAGTAAGAGTGAGTAATGGGGGTCAGAGAATAACAGATATAGCAAATAACATGATTGTGGAACGAGAAGTTCTGTTTCTGAACAAAGAGCTTTAAACTTCTCTGCCATAATTTTCTAAAAATGCGATATAGTACCAAGTAGTCGACATACACTTTAATCCCTTCTGTATTACAACACGAACTGCTGTCTTCTGGATGATGTGAATTCATCTGTTTCTTTAGAGATGTCTAGTCTTAGAGATGTCTTAAAGCTTTTTGGTACTGAATTTATTTATTGCACGCAGTAAGAATCTCTAGTTTATAGTAACAGCGGACTCCTATAAGTGAAAAAAAGAACACGATTTTAAACAGATTTTTAATAGAATCAGCCGGTTTAAACTAAAAGGAGTATTGAGAAGAAGATCGTCTTCGAGGAAATCAGAGATGAAAAATGGGTTCTAAGACAAATAAGACAGTTCATTATTGACTGTAGACGCGACAACTTTGGAAAGAAGTGTTGTGTAGCGAAATTAAATTAATTAATTAATTAACTAATATTCCAAATTATGCTACACAATGTGTATTTTATTTAATCTCTGTGTTAATTTGTTTTACTTTTAATTGGACTTTATACTTAAGATAGTAAGTTCGTTACTTTCGTTTTTGGAACGCGCTTGGCGGTAGACAATGGAAATGATGTGATTTTCATGTTATAATCTGAATTTAAAAGTACTTAATTTGAGTTTACCTATTTATAACTTATACTAGAAGAAACATAAAAATTTGCACTTTAATATAAAAATATTTTGAAGTTCATAGCTCAATTAATTTGTGAAATATGCTCATTTAATTAACAAAATTTTGTAGCTTTCGCAGGATTTGGTGTAAGGGGGATGAATTGCATTCTTGTCATTTTTAAGCTGCTTTGGGGCGATTTAATGGTAGAGGTCATTTTGGCCATCCGGCAGAGCGGGGAGTTTAGCCGTTGTTTACTGTCGGCAGATGTTTTCACTGGCGAAGTTTCTGGCGACGCGGGGGAAAGGTGTTGAACTAACGCTTTGAAAAGTAAGAATTTTTATACTGTTTTCTGCCGGGCGTTTTTGTCAAGAACTACCACCTTTATGAGTGATTTTGGAGCCGTTGGTAAACGTTCGTAACAAAAGCAAGTGCACTCGATTTTTTCGCTCTCTTTTCCTCCGGTGTTGGCTGTGCTTAATCTAAGTAGCAATGAGGGGCAATAATATGGTTCCCTCTGGATGCTGCAGGGTAGCCTTCGACAAAATTTTCTAATTATCTTTTTTTACACCTGGAAATGAAATTTTGTTATATTACTACATAAGTTAACATGAACTTCTACACCATGGAAGTATAGTTCGTCTCCGTCTTAGAATTACTACAATCCACTACTTCTTGCTGATTCATCATGACCTACGCATAGCCATTATTTCCTCCTTTCGTAACCTGAAGATTCAACTCAGATGTCGCCTTATTCATCTTTTGTGGTACCATGTAAATGGAGCTGAGGACACGTATCTGGAAGAAGCCATCAGTCATCTCTAGTGAAATTCCACGTCTTGCCAGTTGACCAGTTTTGCCTCACCTTCCTGTCCGTGCCGAAAAAGTTACCCTGCCTTCTGCTCATAGATTTGATGTTTCCTCGCCATGTAATTACCCTAATCCGCTTTGGCCTGTTACCACCTGTTTGGATTTCAAGAGATAAGTGTTTTATTCTTAGTAAATTTTGTTGAATCATCAAATTTAATTCAAATAATTAGTTCATTTCAAAATCAAGTTAGAAAGATGTAAGTTCATATTAATTCATTTTGCTTATAGCTATTCTTGAAATTTACTTTCAAAAACAATTTTTTCTTTTGCTGAAAGAGTAGGGAGATTTAAGATAATTATAATATTCTAAATAATAGTATTCTTTTATTTAAGATAACTCTGGTTAATACTGAGAGCTGCAACATTATGTGATTGGAAGTGCAATGAGTTAATTATCAATTAATTTGCATTTGTAATTTTAAGATATGCTTGATTCTAATGTAGAATATCTTTTTTTGACTTCTAGGAGTATCATATTATTGCTAAAAGTTTAAATTAATTTTAAAGGTAGAATAAAAGTCTGCTTCACTTATAAATTTAGTAAATTTTTCCTTCTTCTAAATATAAAGCACTTTTTTTGATATATTAAATATAGGATTTTTTACTAGGACATGCTATATAGAACAGGAAAATTTGATTCTTTAAAGGGAAAAAATGCCTAGAACTGACAAATGTCTAGGAAAGTCTACGTCACTTATTTAGACTACTTTGCTAACTGCAACGGCTGGAAGAGAAGAATGGCAGGATTCGCTCTTACAGTATTGATATGCTACATATATCACATACTTGCAATGTAGCAGTTGAAGTTTAAAATACCTCAACACAGGTTTTTCTAGTGTCATATCTGTTACGAGAGAATTTAAAATCTCTTTCTTAGATAATATTGTTACGTGCGTACGGGTTCGTTATGTATTGAATGCACAAGTCGTTAAAAAGTTAACAAAAATTTATTCTTTGCACAAGAAATGAATTAAAATGCTGAAATATTTCTTAACAGATCTTCGCACAATATCACAATATCTCAAACGTTTAGCAAAAACTCAGTTCAAAACAGATAAAATAGTTCTATCTCACAGCGAAATCGCTACAATCAATACAGCATTAAGTAAACAAACAGCAGTTCGTTTTTTACAGCTACAAGTATAACAGCAACAATAACAACTAACTAACTGAGATGGGGTGTTTCACCTCGGCTTTTATAAGCTTTTTAATTATCAGTAGAACAATCACGATGTTTCTAGATTTTTCTGGATGGCAACAGTAATTACGAGATATTTATTTATTAAGCATTAAATGCACGCGCTCTTTTATTTTCATTGCTATTTTTTTTGACGTAGCTTTCTCTTCAAAAATCGTCTGCGTTGCTAAGGCAACATGAAGCAAATCTAAATACAATTCTAAATAAATAGCCAAATAAATGTGAAATTCGTAACATTGCCCCCTTCCCAAGGACTGCACGTCCCGGGCAGTACAATCCTTGGACAGGAAGCCAAACTTACAACTAAGGCTTCAGTGTTCTAATAAACATTACTTTATAATAACAAAATAAAAAATAATTCCAATAAGTTACTTTCAGCAAATTAAATTCTATCGAACGCTAAATACAATTCAAATACTATCAAATACAAATGCTATCAAATACAAAGACTTATCAAATACTAAACAAATAGAAATCAAATACAAATCAAATACTAAATACAAATAGGACCATGGTCTTATACTATTTACGTTATTATTTACAACTATATACACTACGTACTATGGCCATAGTAATGAACTAACCTGTATAATGAACGACTTCAGGTTCAGAGTTCGATGACTTACGGATCCGAACCACGACGTCGTTCAGCCTGTTTAGGACTCTGTAAGGACCATCCCAAGGTGATTGTAGTTTTGGAGAAAGTCTATTTCGTCGAGTCGAACTCCATAACCATACATTATTTCCTTCGTTGAAACGATGGCCAGTAGCTCTCGTGTCGTAGCGGGTCTTCATCTTTTTCGTCGCCAAGTTGACTCGCTTTCGTGCAGAACGGTGCTTCACTTCAAACCGGGCCTGGACATCTTGGATGTATTCCTCAGGCGATGAAGGCGCATCTGCAAGGCGGTCAGACAAGAAATCAGAAGGCAGACGAAGATCACCACCGATGAGCGTGTGGGATGGAGAATTGCTGGTAGTCTTGCGTTTCTCTTCGACCCTAGTATGATTTCGGTAGCTTTCTGAGCAGGGTCTTTCAAACGAGACTTTGGCGTTTCCAGCTGAGGATCCCTTCTGTTGATCGGTAGTCATGTCCTCAGATGCTGAAAGCAGTTTATTGTTTTTGAAGTCTAAGGAAAAATTGTATTTCCTTAAAAAGTCCAATCCGAGTATACAAGGGTCTGTAATTTCTGCTACATATGCCGTGTGATGGTAAGCGGCACTTCCAAAGGTGATGTTAACGTTTAATTTCCCTTCTATATTGATCTTCTCGCCGGACACAGTCTGGAGGGTAACGCAGGGCGGCGTCCAGATAAGTTTACCTTCGAGTTGTTGAGCCAAATCTTTTCGAATGATGGTAACATTGGCTCCCGTGTCGATCGTCATGTTACAAGGAATTCCATTGATTTGTCCCATGATGAAAATTCCGTTATTGCCGCCACTCACTGCAGAAATCTGAAGCGCTTTAAACTGGGGCTTTTCATTATCTGGCAACCTCCGCCCCGCGAGATGGCCACGAATTAGTTTCCCTCCTTCTTGAGAGGCGCGGTCTTAACATCCGTGCCCTGGGGTGTTCTGCAGTTTCTTCGAATGTGCCCTTCAGCACCGCAGTTCCAGCACTTTACGAACGGTTTCTTGTCACCAGTATTCCGTGTCAAAGCATTCACCTTTCTGGTTAAATCGTCTAGGCGAGCAGTCATTGGATCCACTGGTTCTTGTATGTGAGCAGCTCTGATTGGGTGGCGGTCTCTACGAGTGGCTTGCTGTGCTGCCTCGAATTTCATGGCATACACCAGAGCACTTTTTAAGTCCTTCACATCAGCCATTCGCAGTGCTTTCTGTATTTCAGGATCCCGGATGCCGTCGATGAAGTATTGCAGGGACAGGATTTCTCTTGTTTCTGTCGGGCACTCCGAAAAGGCGAGGTGGGACAGCCTTTCAACATCCGTGGCGAGCTCCTGGAGTGTTTCCGTAGGCTTCTGTTGACGGGATTTTAACTGCAGCCTGCTGTAATCTTTTAAACACTTCTCTCCAAAACGCAGCTCTAAAGCACCGGACAGAGCTTCGAAATCTAGCCTTTTGTTTTCGGGAAGAGTTTGAAGGATGTCCGCTGCGTCTGCTCTCAAAGAAGCCGCAAGGTGACAGGCCTTAGCTTGGGAATCCCATCCATTTGCTTCCGCAACTATAGAAAATTGTGTCTTATACACTTGCCAGGAGGTCTTCCCATCATATGTCGATAGCTTCAGAGAAGGGCGAGCACTCATGGGTAGAAATTTGAAACTATCCGAATTGCTTCCTGCCGTCGCTACGAATTTCTTTAAAGTATCAACTTCTTTCGCAACCGCAGAAATCTTGTCATCAATTTGTTGCTCCACAGCAGAAACTCTTCCTTCTATTTGTTCTTTTACAGCAGAAACTCTTTCTTCAATGTGTTCAACTTTATTTTCAACAGCGTCGATTCTGCCTTCCATGGCCTCGAATTTATTTTCTATTACGCTGGTAATTTCTCTTTTCATTTCCTCTTGACCTGCTTCAATCTTTTCTTGAACAGCCTTCATTTCATCTTTTACAGATTCTTGAACAGCCTTCATTTCATCTTTTACAGATTCTTGAACAGCCTTCATTTCATCTTTTACAGATTCTTGAACAGCCTTCATTTCATCTTTTACAGTTTCTTGAACAGCCTTCATTTCATCTTTTACAGATTCTTGAACAGCCTTCATTTCATCTTTTACAGATTCTTGAACAGCCTTCATTTCATCTTTTACAGATTCTTGAACAGCCTTCATTTCGTCTTTAACAGATTCTTGACCAGCTTTCATCTCTTCTTGACAAGCTTCCATTTTTTCTTGACAAGCTTCCATCTTTTCTTTAACGGATTTCATCTCTTCTTTAACAGAATCTTTCATCTCATCTTTAAATGCAGCAAAGGCTGCCATAAATTGCCTTAATTGTTCTTCCATTGCTCTAGTTAATGGCATTCAAAATATCCCACTTCTGACACCAAAAATTGTTACGTGCGTACGGGTTCGTTATGTATTGAATGCACAAGTCGTTAAAAAGTTAACAAAAATTTATTCTTTCCACAAGAAATGAATTAAAATGCTGAAATATTTCTTCACAGATCTTCGCACAATATCACAATATCTCAAACGTTTAGCAAAAACTCAGTTCAAAACAGATAAAATAGTTCTATCTCACAGCGAAATCGCTACAATCAATACAGCATTAAGTAAACAAACAGCAGTTCGCTTTTTACAGCTACAAGTATAACAGCAAAAACAACAACTAACTGAGATGAGGTGTTTCACCTCGGCTTTTATAAGCTTTTTAATTATCAGTAGAACAATCACGATATTTCTGGATGGGAACAGTTATTACGAGATATGTATTTATTAAGCATTAAATGGACGCGCTCTTTTATTTTATTTTATTTTTTCCGACGTAGCTTTCTCTTCAAAAATCGTCTGCGTTGCACGGGGAAATAAAAAGGAATTTTAATTACAAATCTAAATAAATAGCTAAATAAATGTGAAATTCGTAACAGTATCCTAACCCCATTAAATACTTGCCATCCTGGAAAAATAAGCAACAATGAAATTTCACTTGTGCAAAGGATAATGTACAAAACATAAAGTACAAAATTTGATGCCTTTTTCATGAAATTATGTATTTCAAAATTTGTCTCCGTTACATAAATATATATTATTTACATATTCATTTTAATAATTTAGCATCTTTTGTGACCGAGTTGCAATGATATTACTGATACCATATCATGAATTATATACTATGTCAGTAAAACAACATCATTTATTTTC
>KK115555.1:0-25273 GCA_000611955.2 Stegodyphus mimosarum
ACGGGAAGTTGAAACTGAGAAGAGATAGACAGATTTAAATTAAAATAAAACTTTGTTAGTTTAACTAAAACCTTACACACCGAGGTGGATGCGATGGAACACGTCGGTCCGCGTACCCTCCTGCATCCAACGGTCACATATCCGCTTTACAGTTTGGTTTCGTTCAACACGACTACCGATTTCCCTGAAAGATAATCCACACTCTCTGCAGGCCACTATCCTTCCTCTGTTGAACTCGGATACTTCATCAAACGATGATGGGTGTTTACTACGAGGCATAGTTGATCGTTTTTTTTTTAAAATACCACAAGAAAAACACAACGTGGTGTTGCAGACAGAAGCGTGACTCGTCAGTAAAGACAATATGATTTCATTCTGCCGTCCACATCCTTCTTTCATCGCACTATTGGCGGCGGAGACTTCTGTGGTTCTGAGTGAAGGGTAGAAGAAGCAATAGACGTCTTGCGGGCAGACCACTCAGCTGTAAACGGCGCCGAAGGTTATGCGCATACACTGGATGATGCGTTACAGACTGAATGTGCTGTGCTATGGTTCGTTATGTGACTGAGCGATTCGTCACTGTCATGCGCACAGTATTTCTGCCATCACGTGAAGTGGTGCACTGAGATGGATGCGATCGAACACGTCGGTTCGTCGTACCCTCCTGCATCCAACGGTCACATATCCGCATTACAGTTATTTAGTTTCGTCCAGCACGACTACCGATTTCCCTGAAAGATAATCCACACTCTCTGTAGGCCACTATCCTTCCTCTGTCGAACTCGGATACTTGATCAAACGATGATCGCTATTTACTACGAGCCATAATTGATCGTTTTTTTGAAAAAAACCACAAGAAAAACACAATTGTCGAACTTGAAATCGTCGAAAACTCGAAGCCTTAAATAGCGCTTTGAAGTGGCGCCACGGTCGCGCGTGATGTGTGTCTGCGCTGAAATTCTAATCATTTGCATATCTCACCTCCGCTAGTGCATGTTGTAAATTTAATGTTATTTGCATGCTTCCTTCAGGGTGTTGCATTTACGGTGGCCAGCAGTGTATATCATAGTGCCATACTCTGAATCTACATTTTTGAGAAATTTCTGGATTTGGCTGTGAAAACTTTTCCCCATAAAAGTTTTGGTGTATTATACAATGGTGCTTCATCAAATGAGAATTTTCGATTGCAATGGTTTGGTCCAGAACACTCTTAATTTGCAAATAACTCTCTTAACCTCTTCTTTGCAAGGCTTATTAATTAACTCTTTTTTATCTAACATAGTTGGGGCACCATCTGTATGAAGACACAAAGTAAATTTTATTGCTTTATATAAATCTCTTGATGTTGTCGTGTCTTTTAACAGTAGCAAAGAAGCCATTAATTTCATTCACAAAGTATTATATCCGCAAAGACACCAATAATTCTAATTGAAGCCGTTAGTGTGCATGTATGCGTAGACAGCCAGTAATATTAATCCTTATATATATCCAAGCTTGTGTAGTATGACGACAAAATGGCGTTTTTAATGGCGGATGTTCATTAAAGATTCGATTTCATAATATGTAACAGTAATATTATCACAGGAATACCGTAATTACGAGCAAAATTGTCACGCTTTTTTTTCTAATTCCTTATTGTGAATGTCTAGTTGCGATTATTATGCGAGGAAATCTACTACACAATATTGTACACTTTTGAAGACTTTTCTGCTTCAAAACGGGGATGCGTCTATTGCACGAGTAAATACTGTACTAATAGAAAAAATCTGTCACTTTGAATGTAAAATGTGTCAGAAATGAAAATAATAACATGGCTGACCTTTATTTAGCGTGACCCCAAGAGCAATAAAATAAGAATAAAAGAGATTTCAAAAATTTGAAATTACAATTCAAGCACAAATATTCAATATGACATCCATATGAAGACGACGTTCAAACATCAAAACCGATTTTTCACATACATATTCACATGATGTATCGTAATTCCACAAATAGACAAACATTATGTGTCGTAATTCATATACATGTCGTAGTTGAATACATATTAAAATAAAATGTAAAAAATAATTCCGTGTACACTACGAAGTAGGATTTGAGAATACCACAGCACTATAAACGCACTTCGAAGAACTTGAAGATATAACATGGCTGGTATCCATTGCAGCTTGGAAACGAGAAAGTTGGAAACAGTAATCTTGACATCCTTCCCTTGGCGATACGTACAAGCACAAATAATGTATCAAAATCAAGGTAATCACTTCGCATTTAAGTCAAAAAAAAAAAGAAAAAAAAGAGGTATGGAAACTGCTACCCTTCTCAATAAGCATTTTATTTCGCTTCAACTCAGAGCTACGAACAACCCGCCCGCATTGTTACTTGCTTTGGACAGCATGTTGGTCCACCTGCATTGGAATAGAAATTTTTGTTATTTTTAAAGTCAAGTTCTATCGAAAGCCTGCAATTAAGAGCTTTTGGATTTATTTTTTATTCCTTGTCATTTTGTAGCAAGTATCATTGAAATCATTGTTCTTAGTATCAAATATATTTCTATTTCTCTTTCATAAAAAATTCGGTATTCCGCTCTTTTTAAATTTAGTTTAACCATTAAATGAAATATTAAATTAAAAATTTATATTCATTTTGGTATCATCTTTCGAAAAGTTTTTCAAGCCTCTTAAAATACTTTTATTTGTTTCTTATAGTTGAACAAGAAGAAAATGTGAGGAAAATTGTATCTTAACTGCTACGAGGAAATACGTGTTCGTTTGAGAAGTAATGCGTGTTGGAGCGGGGAGTGGGACAGGAATTTTGAACTGAAAATGAAAGAAAATTTCTCCCTGATCGTTATTTCAACTGAGGTAATTACGTAAACTCTGATATGGATCTTCTCTCTCTCCGTTTTTTTTTTTGTTCTAGCCTTATTCAGAGAGAAAAATATATGTAATTAGAGACGTTTTCACAAGAAAACTTTTTTGCATTGAATTACATTTCTATACTGCAGGATAAAATGAAATTAAAATTTATTTTTTCCCTTTCCCATAGGTAATAAACGGAGATATTAATAACTGGAAACGTTTTGAAAATTCTCAATTTTATTGAAATGTTCTTATTAAGAACAAGTCCTGTGCTAAATTTTAACAAAGTATCTTCCAGTAAAATGCTTAAATAAATTGTTACGGTAAATATGAAAACTATTCTGTTTGATTCAAAAAAGATGAAGATACTTTGAAGACTTTTTTTAAAGCTATAACGCAGCAGATGCCGTTTATCGGAATTTGGAAGCAGCCATTTTTACCGCAAATGAAATTAAATTGTTCGCATTTTTTAACATTTATTTTTTAAATATCTTGATATTTTTACTTTTCCTAAATACGTACCAAGATGACAAAATTATTCATTTGGCCTTTTTTAAGTGTTTTTTCTTTATATAAATGCATATACCTGGAATTACGGGTAGCGTCCTTTTGACAGTTCTTCCTTGTTTAGTAGAAGACTACCTATGTTTGGTGTAGCAGCGTCTTGACGCAATTTCTTCGGGTTTTCATTTTTTAATTTCATGCAAAGTGTTACTTGACGGTTGGTTGGAATTAAAGAACGTCCCGCTTCCCAGAGTGGTAATATCCCAAACGGGTATCATGTTTCTTCCGTGTTTATTGTATTACCAAGTTTAAATTCGTTCTTCGTTTTGCTCTGTGCCACGTAGTGCTTCTTATTTCGCTTGCAAATGGAGGAAGTAATTGTAATCAAAGACGACAAAAGCATGGAATATGCTAAAAGTCAGTGAGAAAACGAAGACAAGTTAGATGTTTTGCCAACGAAGAAAGTGAGTCACAAAACGAAGAAATAGCAATGATGGTGCAATGCAGCAAATTTATTTAGACGTAGACTTCGTCTTCAAAATGTTTTGAGAGAAGCAGGTGAGCTAACTACGTTAGTTAAGAGAAAGGTAATTGCTGGAAACACAAGTAGCGCACGGAGACTTTTTATCTATTTCTATTTCGAATTTATTTTTTTGTATAAATTTACAATGCCGAGCAAATACATAAACTAATGTTCAACCACCACGAAACCAATTTGTTGTATGGAAAACATCATTATTATTACTCAAATAAATAACTAGAATTCTCATTAATTATGACTCCAACTAAAACCGAATATAGTAGACATTGAGTTGTGCTTTATATTTCGGGTTCGTGCCGGTTGAATAGCCATACACAAGTAAAAATAAAATACTCAAACGTTAAGTCGAACGTATTACAATAAATGAACCTATTGTAACCTATAGGACCTATATAAATAGTTAAAATAAAATAAACCAATGACAGACTTACTTCAGCTCTTTATTACGATTTATTTAATACGATTAAATTTAGAATTTTACACTATAACTCTTACACGAGAAACATTCCATTAAGTAATTTTATAAGACAGAATGGATACCCAATTAAATAATTATAATATTATGAATCTGATTAGCAGTGAAGAAATGTTACGGAAAAAATTCTCATTTTAGCACGCAACTTCTCCAGGGAGAATAAAAGGAAAATTCAAGTTACGCTTTCGAAATTAGATTTTCTTTTTTATCCTCATCCAAACTGGCGAAAGAGGCGTTATACATTGGCATGGCTACATGAAATTCTAATTAATCTTATGGCAAAAATTTAAAAGGTTCAATTTCTGTTTCTCTTTACAGTTAAGCCACAATTTACTCTCCATTTAAAGTTTAGTTCGTTAGGCGGACGCATCGAGAGAAACAAAGGCAAGAAAAAATAATCAATATTTATTAAACTTCTCTCAGTAGGAACTTCTCGAACTAGTGACTTGAAGCCTTGGTAAATGGAGAATGAATCTTCCACTAGACGACACTATTAAAAATGAAGCCTCACAGTCTATTATTACTCGTCAGACCTCTAGCTCAGTTGACAGGGCAATCACGCGAGTCTGCAGAACATTCCTTATAGACACCGATTCACAGGCAACACTGGAGTACTCAGGTGAACAGGTAGACTGCAGTAAAGTCCAGGAACGGCATGCACTTGACGGAAACGACGAATAGGTATTAACGTTAACACGGTAGGACAGCCGGAGTATTCGAAAAACAGGAACGAAATATTGAGGTTACTAAGTGAATAACCTTATTCGACGGACTCTGCAGAGGAGGTGGTACTCAAATTTCTGTTAGAATGTACGCTTCTCGAGTTGAGCAGTTCGTCTTCTATCCTTTCTATATCTACCCGTGGCAAGAACCATTTAGAGTCCTAATTACACGATATCCGAAGGATAAACTCATCTGACCACACCCGTTACCGCTTCAGGGACTAGTTAATGGTAAAAGTTCTCAAAAATTCAATAGTAGAAACGTACTACAAATTTTTCTCTTTCATATTTAATTGCCCAGGGATCTCTGCGAGGTGTGCGGTCGTCTAAGTACACCGAAAAAAAACCGACGTTCGACGAAGACATTTTGTAGAACCTCACCTAGCTTGGAGCAAGCAAAACCTGACTTGATCACACACTCTCTCAAACGATAACGAAGAACCACCAGGATACCAAAATCTTAGAATTTCACATCCTCTAAGCACGACTAAAACCCCCTTCTGCTAAATCAGTCAAAAAAATATTTTGCACAAGCGCGGCCAGTAATCCAAAAAGCCAAAAGTGGACGCGAGCTACACCAATCTCGTTGACCTTCCAGTGTAACCTAGTATTAACTCTTGACCTTTATTCTAGGAGAACACGTACTCAATCCCCTTCAGCAAACTAAGACAATAAAGAATGTTCTCTAACAGTCTACTATTTCGACAAAACTCGAAATGGCGCAGTAAAATTGTTCAAAGCTCTCCCGATTTTCATTACATACAAAAATATTTCTTTTGCCACTATGAAATGAGAAATGAGAACGAGAAATTAAACAAAACATTAACATTGAAGTACTGGTTTTCAGATAAGAATTTAGTGAAATAATATTAATTCAAATAATAAAGAAGCAGAATTACACTAGAATAATTCTAGTTTCCCAATAATTACAATTAAGATATTTAATTCTCACGTCAGTAAATTTTCGAATTTCACTGCCTAGGATTATGGTTTAAATCCTGGGGTACAGAATTCCTTAGTGAAATGATGCCTAAGCACTGATTCTTGCAAATTATGAAACATTTGCACTTTGACTTGAAGTCAATAAGATCTCAAACCAATCCATTTGTTCTTGCTTCGCAGGTATGAAATACCTTTGTTGAGAATTATTTATTGTATTAGCAAGAAGATGAAAATATTAAAACAATTGTTCCTTACAAAGGCAGGTTGCCGCGTTATTCTGTGTATGCCAATTCGATAATTCAATTGATAATTCAGCAAAAAAGTTTGGCTTTTGGCTGATGTAAAAACAAAATACTTTGTTAATATATATTCTTATTTGAGAAATGCCTTTTATTGATTAGTTGAGCCCTTTAATAACATCAAAAGAAATATTGATACGAACATTCTCTTTATTTCTTTGAATTTAGTGAAACAAATTGAGAAGTAAAGTAATTCGCTGTGTTGGCACAGTCAGTCGCTCAATAAAAAAGATCTATCTAGCATTTACGAATATGAAAGAATGTATTACGATGTCATACGATACCGCGGAAAAAAGAATAAAATAGTCTCTCTCAGGAGTTCATATTATCCAACTCTGCAAGTTTCATCAACAGAGAAAAGAACACATCGAAGCTGTTCGATTTTCATAATACAACCAAATATAGAACACATATTTTGGATCAAATAACCCGAAAATACTCCGCCCATTCTTCAAGTCCACGTTGGCCATGTGTTTCGTCCTTGACTATCTATGACCAGTGCATGGATCATCTATAAAAAAAACTACTGGCAATGCAAACAACAGTCGTTATGATTTATTTTAGATATGGGCGAACAGCTGCAATAAATGACATTACCTCAAAGAAGAAGCCTTTCACTCCCAGAAATCCAAAAGATATCATTTCTTCAAATAAGCAATGCCACATTAACCAACGTAAAAAAATAAAAATTGTGAATGTTTATACAAGGTGCAGTTAATATTTGCGCGAGCCTTGCAAAGAAAAAACTACTAAATTAATTATTTGTGTAAATTGCAGAGGCAAATAATGTAAGTAATTTATTTCATATTTGTTACTTTGTATACTCTTTCTTTATTTTTTAGAAAAAGAAACAATAATTTAGTTTACTAGATTAAAATTTAATTCCATTAGATCTAGATTTTAAAATGTTTGTGTATCGGTTATGATTAGTATTAATTATTTATGTTTTACAGGAGAAACTGTTGTCATGTAATTTTGCAAAATGAGTAATCAGTTTTATAAAAAATGTTGAAAGTTTTTATCCCCGTAACAAAAATAAATTTAAAGAACTAAATCATGAAAAATTTTATTGAAAAAATTCAAAAATTTAAATTTTTTTCCTATCAATAAATTGCTCTGAGAAGACCGCTGCGCATCCCGTTGTTAAAACAGAAATGCGGTAATAGGAAAAACAATTTTTCAGTCACTAGTTTATGTATTTCTATCTTTTTTAACCACGGTTTAAGAGAAAAATCTTGGTTTTATTAAATGATAGTATATTAAATGAGTAAACATAATTGTTTCAAAGAGAAAAGAAATGTCTGTGTTTTAATGAAGTTAATAGACGAGAATTTAGAATCTTAGCAAACCTTTATTTAAAGTACTATGAGTATGTATGCGTTTAATATGTATTAATCATTCAAAATTATATATTTATTTATTTTCTATGCAAAGTACAGGTATGAATTAACATTTTCAATTATAAAAATATTAATTTCGATATTTTAACGGACTTACCCATTTCACAATGCTTTTCTTGCATTCTGTATTATAATAAATATCAGATGTAGACTTCAGAAACAGAAAATTAAATATTAGTTTTTAATTTTGTGAGCTGCAATTACATTATTTTAAGCAGATATATCTATTTATATTTATATCAATTTATTTTTTATGTTGAAATGTATTGATATAATTTTAATTTTAATTTTAATTTATTACAGTTTTGATTTGCAAAAAAACTGATAGAAATGCATTTAGAACTAAAAATATGAAATCACAATTTTGTTAAAGTATTAATAATATTAAGTAATTATACATACATTATATATACATATATTTAATTTTTTATTACTCTTCAATACTAATCACCTTTTATGCATGTTAGTAACTAAATAATTTCTTTAAATTTTACCAGTAGGGACCCTTAATTGGTTTAACCCTCTCCTACATTATATGGTAAAGTTCGATTGTGTATATGCTTATTCCTGGCCTCTCTTGCGTAAGACATTACCTATTTCATCTTACAGTAAAAAATTCTCATTTTTCAAAAGAAAATAATCTAGTTTCCTCTAAATTTGTATTCTTACCACCTTAGAAAAAAGTACGTTCAGACACAATAGGAAAACATGTCAGGACTACTGTTCCTTCTACTTGATTTTGCAAACATAACTGGAGTCCCGAATAACAACAGGGAGTTTACTCAAAGCCATGTTCGTGTGTGCGTGGAACAGACAACACAAATAAGAAGGGGTTAACTTTACCCATTATTTCTCACCGCAAACAGGCGTTCCTGCTCTTCGAGATACAGAGACCAATACTTTTGGTCTAAAATGTAGAAAATAAGAAATAAACTAACTTAACTAAATAAGAGCTAAGATGCTTTACAGAGACTAGTAACGCGAAGATTGGCCCTTTACGTATGTAGTGAGCAGAATGCAAAGACTACAATACGTCTTCAAGGATCAACGAAAACTAAGTTCTGGCCATAAAGGCAGACATAAAAAACACACGCATGCTAAAGGCAGTGAAAAATCTATCTTTTTCTCTTTTTACTTTTGGTTAAAAGCCACGTCTTAAATACTTCTACAGTTTGCAATCTCATTTGCATAGGCAAAATCTATTCGCGCTTATTCCAGCCGGAAATGGAAAATAAGAGAAGATAGTAAAGGTTTAAAAGAAAATAAACGTTTGCCAAACTTAAAATCCTTACATAACGGTTCTCATAAATTTTTTGCCTGTAGCCCAAGAAAGGCAAAATGCTACTCTTTATATTATACCTCTGCAGTTGTATGAATTCCCATTATTGCGGTTTGTGTGATCTTCCAATTAAAGAAAGAGTTACTACGGTAGAGTAACCTGTCCAACCAAAGCTTTCGTAGTTTGAAACAAATATTTGTTCAGAGTCGATAAAAATCGCGGGAACATATATCAGAGCTTTCGATAGAATTCAATGGAAATTCACTTGTAAATAATTTGTTAGTCTACAGCTGAAGTGGCTGATTTACATTTGAATTGCAACCAAGCTATCAGACACACAATGATTTTGTTCTATGTGAGCACATAAAAACAGGTATGTGTGCATTACAGACAAATTATTATGCTCATTCCAATCCCAATCTACAAAATAATACTAGTAGGGACTGTAGTTAGAACAGTAGCTGAGGGATAAGATTTCTGAACGCTGGCAGTTCGATCCAACATCAGATACGAGAAACTGGACGTCGGATTAGGCGTTTTCATATTTTGTTTTCTTGTGTATCAGCCAATTTTTCCTTAGAAAGTTCTCTTCGCCTGAGTTTAGGCAGTCACCCCTAATTTGTTCTGATGTAATCAAACTGTGTAATTAGTCTGAATGCTTTGGAAAATTTCACTAAAGTGCGAAGATGGGTTCATACGTTTATGGATCAAAGAGATGCTAGCCAATGAGATCGAGATCAAATAGCCAGAACCACGAGAGTTGTATGTTCAGTCACCTCAGAACCAAAACTTAGATAAATCCTCAGAAGTTTGTATTAGGAATACGTGGAATTGGAGAAAAATACGAAAAACCTGTGCTAAATGTAGTCTAAGCGGTTTGAGGCACTGGCTCGCAACATAAAGATGAAGCGTGATGAACATGCGCTGCAAATAATGCTGCAGTTTTAATCGACATATTCGCAACCTTAATCTGAAATGATGTTTCATCAGAGCAATTAGTTGTTAGAATCCAGAGCTATTAACTGTATAGTCAAAGAGCTGCATCACGCGAATAAGCCACATCTGCCTATTTGAACTTACTCGTGATTACATAGCTAGAGCCTTATTTCTTATATAATAAGAGAATACGCGTTTAAATGGTTTCAATGATATGTCCTTATTTAAAAACAGTAGGCTAAATAGGCTTTAGAGAAAGCATCTGTCATTCACAAAGTATTATACTTTTAGCTCAATGCATGCATAAATATTAATAAAGTGGTTAGCATTCTAACATGACATGAACAGATGACGTTAGAATCTTCGTTCTTGGTTACCTTAAAGTGAATAAACATTCTTAAGTGTAAAAGCTTCTGCCTAATTTGATGTTGTGTGTAAAAGTATGCTTGCAGAGCAATGAAAAAAACATTATAAAAAATAGCTTTCTACAAAAAATCTTTAAAGAAATTATATCAAGAATATTTTCACATAACTTTAATCAAAGCAAAAAATTTGGAGTTGTTTTTATTTGGTTAAAGAAAGAGCTAAAGTTTAGCAGCTGATATAAGTATTAGATGAAAAGCAAAAAAGATTCTTCGAAAAACCAAACGATAAAAAAGAAGAGATTAAAGAGCATACATCGATTATCGTACCACTGTTTTCATTTTAGTGTTTTAATAATATAACTTAAAGAGAATTTTTAAAAAACTTTCATCGATATCTTTTGCTACTAATTGCCCTCTTAATAGCTTCTTTGCTCTCTCGGGAGCATTTTCGAGTGCTCAAAGTGATTAAAATCGTGAAAGCGTGATATTAATTCTGCATTAAAAAAACTTTTTTTTGAGGTAGCTTGCTTCGTTTGAAATATGATCTTTAATTCCAGAACATGAGTGGGACGAAGAAGATTAGTGAAAGATTAGAGTACAGCCTTTTCACTTTTTGGCAAATACGACCAATAAAATGGCATTACGTGACAGTTATTAAGCGTAAGCCGCTTCGTAATTTTTCATTTTTAAAAAAGAGACATAATAATTTGCTTCTGTACATCATAAATCTTCCGAAAAGTTCTTGTTTCTCTTTTAAGTTTCAATAAATATATTTTAAGCTAAGTTTTCTTTATTTATTCTCATTTTTTATTTAAAAATACATGACAGCTTATTATAATTCTGTGTATTATTAATAATTCTTTGAAAGGCACTTAAATCATTTGGAATATATGCAAAGGGGCAGTTATTTGCCTACTAGGTAGATGGACTTGAACACCAATTTTAGTTTTTTTGGAACCTTTAGACGAATTTTTAGCTTGCCGTTACATTCTAAGCTAAATTAAAATAAATCGTTGACGTCATATCAAGACTAGAATTTGCTTTGTTTGCTGTGTCACAGACATATATTTTCTATGTTATTTATTTTTGTTTGTTACATTATATAAGCAGAAAACAATGGGTGTTTTCTAAGGCAGAAATGAACAGTAGGTAGAAATCCTATCGAAATGTTTTTCGAAAACTCAAGCATGCGCATTTAAGCATAATTTTCTCGAGTCAGCGATTTTTCGATTCTTACTCTCTTACATTTATATTCTTACTTCTAAACTTTCACGGGGCTAAATTATGAATACATATGCTTATTTTCTCCCATCCAGGCTCTCGTTCGTATCACTGGCGCAATTAAAACCACCTCAGTTGATGTACTTTTTCTAGCTACACACCATATGCATTAAATCTAAGAAAACAAGGGAGAAACAGAAACAAGTGACCAAATTTTAAAATCTATGTCTTTGGACCCTGCTAAAAATCCCACATAGAAATCAGTAAAATTTTTTATGGGTACCCATAAAATTCTATGGGTTTCTGTTGACTTTTACTGGTTTCTGTTGGTCTCTGTTTTTTTCTTACTGGTTTCAAAATGCCCCATAGAAATCAGTAAAACTTTCTACTGGTACCCATAGAATTCTGTTGGTATCTACTGACTTTTACTGGTTTCTATTGATCTCTGTGGGTTTTTCTTACTGGTATCATCTGACACCCATACAACCAACATCAATGTCAAAAGTTTCTACTGGTTTGTATTGGTTTATATTGATTTTTACTGGTTTTCTTACTGGTATCAATATAACAGAAATAGATGCCAAATAAATATTCTATTGGTTTATATGGGTTTATTCTAATTTTCTAACTGACGTCAATAGACTTCTAAACGATGAAATTAATAGTGGTGTCAGTAAACCAAAATTCATTGGTATTCTTGTTGTCTACTGATTATTTTAAATTATTTATTTAATTACTTTTATTTCGTTTATTTGGATAATGTTGAAAATAAGATTATTTCTGTTTTGTAACCAACAGAAAGCTTTAAAAAACATACAGTGAAACCTCTCGTCTTCACCTCTTCTCTAAGACGATCAGTATTTCTAAGAATGAAAATATGATCTCTTTAAGACCATCAGAGTAACCTGGAAACGCAGGTGGTCGTTTTAGAGAGGGTTTTTACTATATATCCTCAGTTATTTTATTTCCTAAAAACTTTTGTCGGAAAGAATAACAGTAATCATATACACCACACACAGCGAGGTCTCTCTAAGGCGACCAGCCACACATAAAAATCTTTGCAAGTGGTCGACTTAAGAGGTGATGCTCATGCCAATGTATACTTATGTTCTCAAATACGTTTATTTTTTAGAGGTTGTCGTCTTAGGGAGGTTACCTCTACGAAATGAATCTCTCTAAGGCGACCAGTCACACTTCCGGAATTTTCTTAGCGGGTGGCCGTCTTACAAAAGGAATGTTTCAATACCAAAATATACTTAAGTTTTCAGAAATACTGGTCTCGTTCAGAGGCAATCATCTTTAGGAGATGATTTCGCCACAGGTTGTTTCTCTGAATACACAGACATACACACTTATATATGCATATATCAACATTTCTAGTATTACAAATAAACAGCGGTATCAACCATCATCTCTTTGAGACGACAGCGTTCAAACTTTTTTTCTTCGTGTTAACGCTGGCCTGAGGAAAAGAATTCCCCTCCCTCCCCCCGCTCTCAGAAGAAGCAATATGGCGCAATTCTTGTTAATGTTGTTATGGGATGCTTGTGATATCGTCTTGGTGGATAGTAGGCTGTAGTAATGCAATAAATAATTTACAGTATTACAATTTTTACTATGTTTTACTGTTTAGATGTTTATAATAAAAAATAAAATACCAACATTGACTGTGAATATGAAATAGTATGAAAGGAAATAACAGTAAAGCCATGCACGTGTAATCGAGCGAAAGTTTTTGACAGTTAAGTGCGTGAAATTGATTTTCCATCTTTACTTTTATCCTAAAAAGCAATGTGCTTAAAGACTGAAAAGTGATAACTTCAGACTTAATGATTTGGCTCAGTCTGTTTACATCAGATGCATTGTACAAAAACTGTATTTTTGAAAATTAGTTTTCTGATTATAATTAAAAAATACTTTTTAAAGCCTGTTCATGTAGATCTTTATCATCTGAATATTATGTACTAATAAATTTGAGCATATCTTACTTAAAAGATATCTTGCATGATTCAATTTTCAATTTTTCGACTAATGTGATGTGGTTGAGCAGAAGGAATATTTTTTATGTTTTATTATATTTCACAAACAAAAAAAGGTAAGTTTTTTTAGTTTTTTTCTTTTTGGTCTATATTTCTGTACAAGTATGTGACTAGAACCACATTGTTACATTAAATATTTTGTGCTATTTTGCTAAAACACATATAATCAAATATTTTTATGCATATTTTAATTTTCATCATTATTAATTTCATGAAGAAAATTTCAAATGTTGTTTTTTTCATAAATTGCTTTTGAAATAGAGTTGTGAATAATTAATAGAGTTTATGTATATTAAACGTGCTAGTCTTGGGACTATAAAATATGAATTACTTATTGAAAAAAATTGCGTTTTGTGAAACCTCATATATGGTTATTTTAGATAACCACCTCTGACAGTGATACATTTGTCAGGCACATAATTAAATAACAGTACCTAAAATCACTGATAGCTGATAGTTTTGTTAGGCTACAAGAAACTGGCATTATCTGAAATTGGGAAGTTAATTGTTTTAGGAATGTTTCACTGTATAATCAGTTGATTTAGATATAGTAATTTTTATGTGGATATGAATTTTGCATAAGTAATTGAAAAGTTTTACAGGACAGTTAAAACCAAAGCTTTTCAAATTATGAGTCTTATATGGGCATTGTTTTAACATTATTTTCAAAAATAGTTAGAGTAATATTTAAGCATTATTTTCTTTCATTAGTTATACTGCGGAAATGCTCGTTACAATTTTCTGCATTAAATTTATTTGGTTGTATAGATATTAACATAAAAACTGTTTGTAAACAAATGAAACTCTGTGTGCTATATCTGTTTAATTCCGATGACAGTAATTTTAACTATGTGTATAGAAGTATAGAAGATTTATTTATATTGCTAAATACTGCACTATATGAATTTCATCTGGCAGTCTAAATACAGGAAATGCTCAGCACAAGCAATTTTTATAGTATATTATCTACGGTCAATAGCAATAGCTGTCTTTTCAGTCCTTTAAATTTTACGTTTTAATTTTACTATTTAGATATTTTACAGTTCAAAATAATGTTTCTGTGCAGTTTTTAAAGTATTTTTTCTGCAACAGAAATGTAAATAAATTATACCGAAAACATAGTGAATGAAATCGCATATTTCCATACATCAATTAACATTTATCCGATTACTTCAATAGTATAAGATACTTCAATTAAGTGCCTAAGTGATTCACACCTCAACTACCAATGTTTATATTATTCAGCGCTCCCAGTGTTTCTCTGTACAGTATAATTAGTGCAGCTCCGTGATTAGTGTATTATTCTTCAGCTATTGTGCCTATTGAATTACCATGATGTTTTGCACAGATGAAAAACAGATGAAGTTTTAGCGCCCAAGGTAGAAGTTCATATAATTTCCACAATACTACCTTATCCTCATTTTTAATTACCTAATTAGCGCTAATTAATCATAAATAGAAGGTTTTCCAAGGAACTTTGGTCTCAGACATAATTATAGCAATAGTTACTACTTGCTTATGATATTTTATAGGTTATTTTACTGTCTAAATATGTCTCCACTAGGATCAAGTACATTTAATTAGCGTTAGACCTCGTTAATTAGCATCAATTAATTGTTGCGTCAGTCACGCCTTTTCCTGCTCTGTGTTAACTCTACGGGTATCATTACATGTATATATATATATATATATATATGTTAATTACCAACCATAATTTAATTACCAACTCACAGCCTACCTTGATTACAGTGTCACTTTGTCGCTGTTATCTGTACTGCTATAGTGGTAGTGTTATTTTAATATAGTGTATGTTACACACATTAGAATCTGCATCAAAGCCACAAGTTCTTTATTTATTGTGACAGCTTTTACACTAAGTTTTTAATAGTCTACAGTGTACCATATTTCTCACTGAACAGAGGTACTCCTACTGTGACACTGACTGAATTTTAATACAGCAATATTTTGAACCGGACTTTGAACTTAGGTTTTCACTACTGTTACCTTGATAATATTCTCTGTATTACTGAACTGTGCAATTAACTGCATTTTCAATCACAACTGCATACCTCTCTATCATATTCGTGAATAAGTGTGTTAAGAATCAGTGTTGTGTAACAACAATTTTGAATAGTGTTGCAATACTGAATAGTGCCCCTTGCCATGGAACGACAATCTGCTGTACCGTCTCAAGAAGACCATACCCTTGTCCAAGGCATACTAGACCTTTTTGCCTTACTCTCCTCAGATAGGACACACGGAGAGAAAATCGTAGCATTAGCAGCAGAGATCAGAGAGGCCACGGCGGCATACAGAAGGAACAAGTACCTCTTGCCAAACGACGTAAGGGTACGCATACAAAAATCGCTAGAAGTACTACAGGGGCTAGCCCTGGAAGGTCCGGAATACACACCGAAGCCTGAGATAATTGAAATTGAGGTCAACACACCCACCTTCGTCTGCTGCGAAGCAGCACGCGCACAGCACTCCATAACTTCGAGCGATCTTCCTGCACTGAGTGCATCAGTTTCTGCCGCAGCAACTCCAGCAGTTATACAGGAGCCAGCCCACGTTTTTTTGCAAAAGTAGTGAAGCTAACATAGAGGCCTATTTTAATAATAAAGCATACTGGTAAGAAAACAAAAGCACAACTCAGGAAGCAGCTCCAAGAAAAAGCCCCTATTAGCAGTCTACAAATTGCGGTGAAGCGTATCTCCTCAACATCAAAAGGAGAATTAGAGGTCTTAAAAATCAACCAAGCACATAGACTAATTAGAAGAGAAATTACAAAATGCCAACCTGGAGATTGACCTGCAAAGACGGCAAAGAAGAAAGCCACGCTGCACAGTTCATAACTTCGCGGACAAAATCATGGCCGAGGAACTCATCGGGGAAATCGCTGCAACAGCAAGAATTCCATCCAAAGACATCAAAGCGCTCTTCAGATTCCGAGAACGGAGCCCAAAGCGAGTGAAATGCGTCCTGGAGTGCGAACCGTCCATCCTCCCAGCAATCCTTAGGGCAAGACGAATTTTCAAATGCTGGCACGCACACGCAATCACAGAATACCTGGCCATCCGTCGCTGCTGGAAGTGCCAGCAGCTCGGACATACTCAGGATAAATGCACATGTAAGAAGAACTTCTGTGCCTACTGCGATGAACCGCATAACGTCAAAAACTGTAAAGCAGAACTACCAGAATGTATCAACTGCCGTGACGCAAACCATAGTCATGGCACCATGCACGGCTGTAGGCACCCAGCCTACGCAACTGAATGCGCAGAATACCAGCGAGCAGCTGCTTAAATCCGCAGAATCACCCAATATTAATAACAACAACACACCAGGTAATTGGTGTAAGTCAACAGACATAAAATGTTCAGATAAACACAGTGTTTAACTCAAACGAAGAACCCATCAGATTTCTATAAATCAATATGCAGCCAGCCAGGGCTGCGGTAGCTCAAACAGCTCAATTCGCAGTTGATAATACAATAAACTTTATCATAGGTCAAGACCCATATACCCGCGATGGCGTGGCAGCAGGTTTTTCATTGTAATGGACAGTATTTCAAAGTACCAACCACGACCATTCACCAAGAGCTATAATAATAAGCTGTAATCCGGACTGGTCTCCAACATCTATCTCACTCGATTAAGATCATGTAGCAGTCCTCCTAGAAGTACATACCTTCTCTGTTATCTTAGCGTCGATCTATTCTTCTCCAACAGCGGATATTGGCCCGACGACAAGATTCATCCAAGGTATTATATATCGATTTAAAATACCAAATATGATCTTCGCAGGCGACTACAACTCACATAATACGACCTGGGGATATCGCACTACAGACCCGAAAGGGAGAGAACTAGAGGACTTCATATCCTCAAGTAATCTAATTGTCCAGAATGCAGCAGATGCACCGCCATCCTTCGACAGGGTCTTTGCGCAGGGATGGCCAGACCTTACCCTGACAACTCTGCACATAGCACCTATTTTACAGGACTGGGAAGTCGAAGAGGAAGAGAGCCTCAGTGATCACATATTCATTACCTTCTCTCTATCGTAGACCACCTCCGTGTCCAAGATCAAACACTATAACCTCCCTAGCTGGAAATAAGTAACATTTACGAAGAAAATTAAAGTGCAACTAATGCTCCTCGAATCTTCACTCCAACTATCTAACACGGCAGTAGAATTAGAAGGCTTCTCTGTAGCATTACAAGAAACAATGCAAGACATATGTAATGAAAATCTCTCTCTTATAAAACCTAAGAGATTTCAAAGCATTAACTGGTAGTCGAGTGCGCTCAGAACACAGCAACGAAAGTGCAGAGCCCTGCGACGAAAAGTCAAAAGCGAAAGACGGTTGGAGATAGTCCGACATCCTAACCATATTTCAGCGGGAGCGGGCGCGGTACAAAAAGAGTATTATTCAGACTAAGATTACCTCCTGGAGGGAATTGTGCACCCAAGCAAAAGAGAAGTATGGTATTCACCACAAAATAGCTACCGGTAAAGTTTCGCAGCTACAGATCCCTCTCTCAATCATCAACAATCGGGAGTACACGGCAGACACCCTACGGACGGTCCTAAACGCAGTTTTCTGCAAAGATGATGTACTACAGGACACAGCAGAATAAGCTCTTCTCAGGACAATAGCAACTACGCTGGATAGCCCAACAGACCCGGATATTACAATATGAACTTCAAAAAGTTCTTGCAACTCGGCCGCACAAGAAAGCCCCTGGGCCCGATGGGATGGACTATGCTATCACCAAAGCAACGATTAAAACGCACCCTAAATTCTTCGTTGACTATTTCAACAAGCTCCTAACAGCAGATATATTCCCAAAACAATATGCAAAATAGGGCAGGTTATATTATTTCTGAAAAAGAACTGGAACTCAGCCGATGCCACATCCTTTTTCCCTATCTGTCTCTTATCGGCAATGGACAAGGTACTAGAAAGGATTATCATGAACAGGCTACATTGCTTTTTGCACACACAAGGGTTCTTAAGCTACAGACAATACGGGTTTAGGACGGGCACTTCCACAGTCCACGCACTCTTCAACATTAGAGAAGCAATTTTAGAGAACTGACATAGCGGCCACCATACTGCCATGATAAGCACCAATCTCAAGAACGTTTTTGATACATTATGGTAGCCAGATAATTTTTTGATACATCTGAGCAACTTGTACAAGATGCTAAGCAACTAGATACAGGATAGAGGACCATCGATTTGCAATAAACAGTATTGACGTCTGTATCTGTGGTGAAGAGGGTACGGCAGACCATTATGTCACTACATGTCCCCTTACAGAGGAACATCATATCGCCATTCCAATAATATCCGGTCTTTAATAGGGGATATGATCTCCCCTGACTGCTAGGCAGGTTTCACATCATTTGTGCATGCTGGATATGGGGTTGTTAATGAGCTGTTGAGACACTGCTGCTCGTTCCTCTTGTAGCACCAATCGCAGTTTCGGAATCGTTACTGGCGATAAGTTAAGTGCCGCCACGGGTCTCCCTAGTAAGTTCCGTACATGCTTGACGGGATTTAGATCCAGAGACCTTGCCGACTAATCCATATGTTCAATATCTTCACTCTTCAACAGCTCTTCGACAGTCACTGTGCGATGAGGGGGAGCGTTGTCGTCCATGAAGAGGAACTGAGGACCCATAGCCCTTGTGAAAAGACGCATGTAAGGAAGAAGAACATCGTTACAATAGCAGTCCCAGGGGACGAACCTCCTTGGGAGATATGAAGGTCGGTCCGGCTACCAAGCATTACGTCTGCTCGAACGAGAACTCCGCGACCTCCAAAACAGTCCCTTTTGATGATGTTGAAGGGGTTATTGCGTGTTCCCCGCTCTGTCCAGATGTCTATGTGTCTAGAATCGCAACTCAGACTAAATCTGCTCTCATCTGTAAAGAGTACTCGTCCCCATTCATTGTCTCTCCAATTCCGGTGTTCCCGGCACCACAGAGAACGCCTTCTCCGATGGGCAGGCGTTAGAGGTACACACCGTACAGGGCGTCGTGCAAACAGACCACCACCGTGCAGTCTTCTGGCCACGGTAAAACGCGATATCGGTCGTCCAGTCGCCTGTGTCGTGTGTCTAGCGATTTCTCCCGCTGTCTGCCGCCTGTTTCTTCTGGCCTGTAAGGCAATATACCGGTCATCTGCGGGTGTGGTTCCTCGTGGACGACCACTACTAAACCCCCGGATAGCTGTTCCTGTAGTTTGAAATTGTCTCCAAAGTCGTGAAACGATGCTGTGAGCAATTCCGAACTCTGCAGCCACACTTGTCACACTGCGGCCTTCCTCCAACTTCCCAATGATTCGACCTCGGGTAAAAGCATCCAGATGTCGTCTAACAGATTGATTATTCGCCATTTCTCGCTGAGGCAGCAACTCGGTGTGATTTTAACTGCTATACGGCGTGCAATCTCTTTGCCAGAAATACTGATCTTACACCGACAACATGTTTTATACTACTCAGACACTCCCCCATTACGTCTACCTGCATATCTGCGCATGTGCTACCGTACATCACCTTACTTAATCTCCTGACTGGTCTTTCTGTCCGCTCTGCCTCTTCGTTCAGCTGATATGCTAATTTTTCGACTTCGTCTTTAATTTTTGCACGCCAGTGTATATATATATATATATATATATATATATGTATATGTATGTATACAATGTATCCAATGTCTGAGAATTTAGTGATTATTGTGTGCCTAATAATTGTATATGCGTATATTACATATATTAGCGTACTCGTGTAACTGCATACAGCATCATGTAACATGTAAAAATAATAGGACCAATTACTTGCTCTAGCACTGCATTAAGAAACTAACGTATAAATATGTATATATATTATGCACCTAATGTTTATGTACCCAATGACAATTGTGCACCTTACAATTGCGTATAAGTGTTCCAGTATAAATGTTACTGCGCACATGCAACCGAATATAACATCAGATAACATGACGCTGTGTCGCATAGTGTCAATTTAGGATCTCATTTTTAAAATACTATCAAATTACTTGCATCAATTACCTTCAACGGCACTCTACAATGTACCATCTGCTCCTGTATATAAAGGTACCATGTACCTATTGTTTATGAATCTAATAATATAAGTATTGTAAATAGGTAGTACAGTATAGCATTGTAAATAGGTAGAGGACCTATGCACCCGCATATATTCCTACGTAACATGACACAGTAAGGCAAAATATCAACCTAGTGTCTTATTATGAAATTAATAAGCACCCATTACTAGTTATAACATTGTTTTATGGATCTAGAGTTTATGTAAGTATATGAAGTAAGTATCAAATGTTTATGTCACCAATGAATATTATGTACCAAATATAAGCGTATATACGTTTTTGTCTATATGTAATGGTGTCTGTATGTCTTTGTTTATATGTAATTGTATCCATGCATCTACTAGTATTATCACATAATTTGGCACTGTATGGCTTAATATACATCTATTGCGCACTGAATTATCATGTACCTAATGTGTGTGTATCCCATAGCTATTGCGTACCCAAAATGTCTGTATACATGTATATGAATTTATGTTCTGTATAGATGATAATGTAACTATGCATCTGCAGATTTTATCCTGTAACACGGCGCCGTATCGCAAAAATCAAACTAGGATCCCGTTCTAAAATTAGTTGCACTAATTATCTGTTCAGCATTGTATTAAGTACCTATTATTAATGTATGTTAAAGTAGCCCGTACCTAACGCTTGGGTACCCACTGATTACTGTGTGTCTAATACACATGTATTAATGTCTTTGTACATAGGTTAATGTACCTAGGAAATAGCACAAATAATCCAGTAGCAAGACACTGTACCACACAGTACTAATCTATGGTCTAACTTTTAATTCCAGTACTGTACTAATTACTTATTTTAGCATAACATTACGCAACGAATGTTTCAGTATGTACGTATCTTGTGTATCCAATGATAATGCTTTAAAGGACCATAGTATACCCAACATATAAGTACACACATTATGTATTTATGCTACCGTACCCATGCTTTTGCATACAGCTTGTAACATGGCAATGTATTACCTAGTGTCTAACATTAATAAGCTTTAACACCGTATTAAGTACCAAATTTGTATGTATGTTTATGTACATTTATGTCTTAATGTATTAGCACAAGGTTATTTAGATAAAGGTGGACGTGGCGCTATACCGATTAACCATAATGGTAGAGGGGTGGTCCCTACGTTCTCCGTCGCATGTCGCATGCTTGCTGATTTTAGACGCCATTTTTAAGTGCTACGAAAATGCGTATTTGGGAATTGCCAAAAACAGAACAAGATGCAATTTTATTTTTTCAGAAGCGAAATATTTTACCAAAAGAACCAAAATGTACCAATTCTGATGACATGAAATTTTATTTTGGTAAACGTAAGTTTTTGAAATATAATTTAAGACAGTGTGATCAGCAAGACAACTGGTTTGAGGAAAGCAGAATTCCATTTTGTTCTGCTTTGATATTCATATACTGCTGATGCGAGAAGCTGATATCGATTAAAGTTTGTGAAAAGCAACTTAATTTACTGGATAAAACTGTTATAGACTGGAACAATTACATGCGCGAATTATGTGTCTTGAATATTTAGAATAAACCAAACAAGAAGGTAGATGGACCAGACTGCATTGTGGAAATTGATGAAAGTTTGTTTACTAAACGTAAAAGTAATTGTAATCGAGTATTGGCCGAACAGTAGGTATATGTAGAGAAATAAAAGATTCGTTTGTTGTCACTGTTCCTAACAGAACTGGCTCTACCCTTCTTGATAAAATTATTGAAAACACTGCAGATGGTAATACAATTTATTCTGACAGGTGGAAAGGTTGACAAACAAATAGAACATAAATAGAAGGATTCCTACATGCTGAAGTTAATCATAAATACAATTTTATTGATCCTGGTAACAGGAGTTCACACACAAATACTTGAGAGAATGTGGGCAGGGTTAAATAGAGGAACAAGAGACATAGGGGGACAGCGAGGCATCATTTGGAATCTTATTTATCAGAGCTCATATAGCGACAGCATCAGGTGAAAGAAAATAGAGACTGTTTTGAATCTACGTTAAACTCTATATCGGCCTATTTTCCACCGAAATCCGATTGACTACTTTGTTTTTAAATAAAATGTTTTGAATTTTGAAAGTGTTTTGATTTTAATTAAAGTGTTTTATTTTATGATTTGTCGCAAAAATTTTAGGTGTATATTGGCGGCACTTAAAAAACCGTCAAACCTGTAGCTGCGGTGGCGTTAATATGTAAGTACTGAAATTTTTAACATCATCTTAAAGTAGATGTATTTCTAGGCACACCTGCAAAAAATTAGAGTTTTCTATCCAGAATTTTCTAAGATATACATGAATTTACATATTTGCATTACATTTTGAAATTTAGCATCTTTGTTTGAGCGATTATAATGCCAAATGTGGTTTATGGATTTTGTTACAGTGAATTGCCACAGCTATTTTTAACCTTAAATTTCAAATAAATTTTTACGGGGAATTAATTATATAGAATTTTTCCTCTTAGTGATGCGTAATAAATATTTATTAATACTATATGGAAAGCTACCTTTTTAAAGTAGAGATGATTTTGTTGAGATTTTTAAAATTAAAACTTTTTTAAATATTTGTAAAAGTAAAATTTTACATTTGCCATGTTATCGTCTGCTAGTTTACTTGTAACTTCATTTAAATCGAATTGTCTAAAAGTGAGAACTTTCGTTTGATGTTTATTTTCACAACGTTTTTAAGAAACATAGCGCTGAAATAGTTCTGGGACTTTTCCAATCTGGAAAATCCTTTAGGCAAATAGCCGAAATCACAAAACCATGTTCTTTAATATGGAAATTATTAGTCATAAAAACTCTTAAGTATTATGCTCTAGATTGTTTGCAGCCGATAAAAGAATCGGGTCACTCGGTGATACAGAATAAGGGCTGCTGGAGTGTTTTATTTCTTTACCATTTAGCAAAAATCTTTTAATTCAAATATTTATCCTTTGGACTTTACTTTGAACTTTATTTACAGTTAAAATTTCTAGAAAATATAAAGCTGTCTTCTGCTGAAACGCGTTTGATGCAACTGATATTTTTTAAAAATAGACAAGCATGCAAAATTTATGGAAGTGCAAAAATCAAAAACTCTTAATTTTCTTGTTTTAGCACTGAAAACAAATGTAGAAGGAAATTAGGGGGGAAGCAAAAATTTGAAGGGGAATCTATTTTAAGGAAGTTGGGTGCTCAAGAGAAAACACTTGGACGTGTACAACAGCAAATACCAGTAACTGAGCTTGTGCTAACGGAAAAGACAAAAACGATATCACGATATCATTGCAGATTAAAGTAATGTGCGACTGGTTTCCGAATGTATGGTTGTATAAATTTAAATTACATCATAAAACATCATATCGTATCATAAACGGAGAATCCCATGATTTCTCAGTCGAATTATTTGAAGATTCAGGAATTTATCCAGTGAATTATATGGATGTCATCTAAAGACGTTTGCCCTCTTGATGAAACCAGTCTTTCCTTTCATCTCATGCCTTCAAAATGCCTAACCTTTAAAGACTGATAAAGGCTTTGACCAAATACTGATGAAATGGATTGAATTGGATTATTAATTTACGGCAAAGCAGGATTATCTGCCTAAGAGGAGGGATGCCTTCGTAAAGAACCTTTTAAGGGAAACCAGCTCATATACACGTTACACATGAGAAAAATCACGAATACGGCCATGCAACTAGTCCGCTTGCCGGGATACGAACTTTGGAGCGAACTACCAGTGACCAGCGACTTTGCAGCTCAGCCGTTTGTGGGCCCTTATGAAGTGGAAGGCGATAACTTTATTTAAAATGAATGCCAGAAATATCAAGATGTTTTAAAAAGTTGGATGCTTTTTAATATACTTGCAGAATGCCTGAAAAAAAGAGCAATCCATTAAGAAGAAAAAATAAATTTTCGCATAAAATTTAGTATTTTTTGTTTAATTTAAAACTTTTTAAATCTTAAAATATTTGATTCTTGCGATTTCAAAAATAAAATATTTGACGACAATATGAATAACATTTTAGGAAACTAAATGTAGGATGACAAAATTGTGTAAAGCAATAGGCACAATGATAAAATTGTTTAAAGCAATGTATGCTAGTCATCCTAAGTTAAAATGTCGGTTATATTTACTTATTTATTTATTATTATTTCGTCTGCTTCACCTCTCAGTGGTCATTACGGGTCAGTCATGTTGCCCTGATCGTTGCACCAACAACCTGAGCAGGTTATATAATCTTTCTTATTTATATATCTTTTTTGAACGGCCCATTCAAAGGCGTGTCAACTGTGCTTTACAATACTTTCTCTTTTAATATATGCAGTTTTCAAATGCATCGCAGTCTGGGTTACAAAATATGCTTGCGAAAGAAGCGCAATTCAAATAAATGAAATCAAATTCTGGAAAATTTTTATAATAATAAATATATTTAAAATGCGCAGTACGAATGAATAAATAGAAAATTTTAAAACTACTATCTGAAGAGCCAATGCAACATAAACAATTAAAATAAAATTCTGAAAATTTAAAAATTACCTAAAATAATAACT
>KK115555.1:25300-39877 GCA_000611955.2 Stegodyphus mimosarum
CTTTTATTTTCGAAAAAGAAAAAAAATACTTAAAATATTAACACTAATAATTAAAGATATAATATAAAGAAAATTATTTGAAAGTAGGGAACGATTGTGACTTTTTTCCCTCTCATGCACGATGTGAAAAGAGAGAGGAAAATAGGTTGCCATATATTAAAAAGTTCGCCAAAGTGAACTATTCTTGGCGCAAACTGAAAAAATTCGCCAAGTTAAAATTTTGAATTTCTCCTTAAATTTCGCACCAAATTTAAAAACCTTGAATATCTAGTCATAATTTGAGTCGTAGAATCGAAATATGTTAAAAAATTGGCATGTTATTTCAGAAAAAGTCTAATTTTGTGTCAAAATACCTATGTTAGAACAGTGCTATATATAAATCTAACATACACCCTAAGTCTCGCTTTGGAGACATGAAGAACGCAGTTTGAATTTCGTCAATCGGCCCAGTAGAACGCGAGAAATAGAACAGTCCTTTTTTTTTTTTTTTTTTTTTTTTTGCATAAAGCAGTGTGCCTTTTATATAAGACAATACGTAACGTTAAATTTGAAGAATTTTAATGTGTAATTCCTCTCGGAGGCTTTTATTTTCTGAATATCTATGTACTCACTAAGAATTAATCTCCCTAATGTAACCTATTCTTTTGGGCAGAATATTTAAATTATTTAACTGCTAATAATGATGGCAGAAAACTTTTAATTCATCTCCAAACAGAAAGTTATCTTTTTCCCTCCGAGTTGCTGCCAGTATTATTTACATACAGTCAAAGATTTTCGGTGCTACATTATGGATTATACGCCTTTGTTTTAAATTCAGTTACTGTTGTTTCGAATGCGCTGAGTTTTGGTAGTTTCTCATGAATTAATTAATTTACCTATGTGTTCCAAAGGCAAACAGGCTTCAAGTAATTCTTTCCCAGAATCAACTGAGACAGAAAATTTCCGTTACTGTGATAAACATTTTCGTTCAGATTTTCTAAATTGATTAAAAATGACAGTTTGGAAGCTATATACAGCATCCAGAACTAGGCAGATTTGCTGTTAGTTATGACGGTTAAAAGTCTAATGGCCATTGCATAGAAAGCATTAACATGAAAATCTGTACTTTTATCAAATTGTACACTCATAATAGTATTTAAATATTATCCCATTATTAAGTTTGAGTAACGTTTATTTCATTTTAAAATTTTACTATCATCACTTATTTTCCACGAACGGCCAGAATTAATGCGTGAATATGTTTACACAAATTGTACTTGCTAACGCTGAAGTATTTAAGTTCCGGCTTTTTGCCAAGAACGTAGTAGAAGGAGAGAGAGTGAGCTACCTTGCCACGAATCTTCAAGCGAGCTTGCCATCAGTTACTGTCCGCTTTTAAGTCCAGAGGTTTTAGTTATCCTGAAAGCTAAAGACCTATTGTAGTTTTCCGCCGTTTGCGTACTACAGCCGTAGTAATTTAAAAGGTCAGTCTTAATGTTAGTCATTTGTGTAAAATATTAAAAGTTAGCTCTTATTTAAATGTTATTTAGCTAGTAGTCTTATATTTTTACGTTCAAACCACAAGTGGTTGGTCTCTGTATCCCGAAGTGCGGGAGCGACTGTGAAAAGGTGGAAAAAATAAAGGGTAATTTTAATCCTTCTCATCTTGTCGTTTTGCTATACTCTATGGAACATAGTTTGCAGTCAACTCACTGTCCAGTCAGGGTATGTCATGTTCGCCAAACAGATAAAAAGACATACGAGTCCTGGTAGTGGCGCCCGAAGGAAAAGACCCATGGCCGAGTTTCAAGAGAAAGTTGATGAACCTGTGGTATAGGCTCAAAAGTCAGAAATGCCGGCTGCCAAACTAGAAGGATTTGCGTACATAGTCCAGACCATGCGAGCATCAATGAAACCAGCAGCGAGCTTCGATGGGAATTCAGTGGTGAATAACGTTTTGGAAAAATTAGATGACCACTTTATGTTGTATCCAGTCCATGAGTTCCAAAAAGTGACTTTGGCTGCTAGCGCTTTGAGGGGTCAAGCACTTAGTTGGTTCAAGTGCATCGGAAAAAATCTCTTTGACCAACCGTGAAGTTCTACGTTTACGAAAATTTCAAGACCTCCGTAGTAAAGGCCTTTCCAGTAGTTAGAAATTGTACGAAATTAGAAGCAGAACTCTTCAGACATACCAGCAAAGAATTGAGGACCTCTCAAGCTTCATTTTAAGATTAATACAATTATTTAAACTTCTCAATGGAAGCCAGACGGATCCGAAAATAATACAATTGATTTTGCCTAGGTTACTTCCCCAGGTACAAGACGCTATCGAATTAAGGAATGCAATGACTTTGCAAAAGTTATTTGAGCTCGCAATCCAGTTTGAAAGCAGAAGAACGGCGGACATTGAAAGAAGACGCCAGTACGAGCAACAAAACCAATTTGGTGCGCCAAGGCCACATCAGAGGCAAGATCACGGCTACGGAAGTAAGTTGAATCAGTGGTCTAAGGAACATGAATATTCAAAAACAACCAGCGAACGTCGACAGTTCAATAGTAAGCCAGACAAAAAGTTTGAAGGCCATCTGAAAGGCCCGGAAAAGAAGGAAGAATATTTAAACTGAAACTGATTTATGCTGACGGGAGGGTGCGGAAATCCGAAGGCCAAGAAAATTCCTCTACCATCAAGCTCAATACAGTTGTTGTGAAAAATTTAGTTCTTCCGAAGATTGAAGTGTTAGTAAACAATATTCCAGCTACCGCCCTCCTGGATACAGAAGCTCCGTGTAGCTTTGTGGCGGAAGAATGTTTTAAAAAATATTTCCGTTGGTATAGAATCTACAGTTCGGATAATACGACGGTGGTAGCAGCAAAGGGGGGAAAAGGCAAATGTATAGGCTAAGTGCCACTGTATATCCGCATTAAAGACGAGAAGGTAAAAATTATATTCCTTATTGAAAGAAATCTTCAAGCAAGCATAACACTGAGTAGATTTTCTTTCAGCGTCCGAAGCAACACTCGATTTCAGGCAAGCATCACTTAAGCTGACCATGAAACCGGTAAGCGAACCCCGCCCAAAGAATATGTACTGTTAAGAAGGAAAACTTCGCAGAAGCAGAAGTGGCTCCCTTCCAACGAAAAGGGAAACAACTGCGCATGCGTGAAATATCTGTCGCCAAAAAGCGCCAAAGCTCGAAGCTGAATGTCGAAGTTGGTTTGGACAGGTTCGACCGTTAAGTTTAGCAAGAGTTTAAACAAAGAATAGGTTCTTTGGTTTCAAGTAGCGATATGGACAATGGAAGTTCAACAGCCAGTGAAAGTGAAACTTCACCTAATATTTCATCATTTCCGAGTTTAAATTATCGCGACAAGTCAAAGAACGATTCATCTTAACCCGTGTTCCTCTATTTCCTATACACGTCGCGGAGGGGGAAAACGTCGGCTAGGTACCAAAGAATCGGTATATCACAGAGGGGAAATTCTCGCCGAAATATTCCGTCGCCAAATTCCTTGGCGAATGTTCCCTTTTCTTTGTAGCGGCGTTGCAGTCAAAGTGGTTTACATTGCGTCTATGGAGCCTTTCCTTCTTTACATAGAGGTTCTTTGCCCCGCCCACTGAATTTCGAATATTTGCCAACTGAAGGCAAGAAAAACTATGCCATGTGGTAGGTGAATTTTTTACTTTGTTCAGTGACATTCCGGATTTACGCAAGTGACCAAGTATGAAATTAGTACGGAAGATTCCCAGGCAGTTCACCACAAGGCTTACCGCTGTGACAAATCTAAAGAAAACATTATACAATTTCATATTAAAGATACGCTAAGTAAAACGATACGGCCATCTCAAGTAGTTATACTTGCCCGGTTGTTTTATGTAAGAAGAATAAGGATTATCCGATTACACAGCCAAAATGTGTCGTTTCGCAATAGACTACTGAAAACAAAATAGTGTTACTAAGTATTCGGTTTATCCATTACCCATTATTGAGGAAATCTTAGGAAATGGCCCACTAAATATATGACTACATTAGATTTAACAGCTGGGTATTTTCAAATAGGCGTATAACCTGAAGATGTACCAAAGACGTCTTTCATAGCTAAGTTTGGCACTTATGCATTTTTGCGTCTGCCGTTTGGTCTATCAGGCGCGCCACCACCATTTCAACGTTGTATGGACATTGTTTTAAGATCCGTCCTCTGGAAATACACTTTTATTTATTTAGATGACATTATTGTTACCACTGATAATTTAGAATAACACATTAAAGACTTAAAAGAAGTGTTTTCATTGTTAAATGAGGCGGGTATAAAAGTTAATGCCGAAAAGGGCAAAGTCGCAGCCACAGAATTACGTTATTTGGTATATAAAATTTCCCAGAAAGCGTCGAAACCGACAAATCAAAAATAATTCCAATTCAGAATAGCCCACCGCCAAATACGGCGAAAAAAGTATCTTCTTTTCTCTGGCTCTGCTCATGCTATAGAGCCTTTCTAAAGGATTTCGCCACCATGGAGAAACCATTATTAAAATTAAAACAAAAGAAGGTAAGATTTTCGTGGACAGCCGAAGCTAACAACGCTTTTAAAAAGTAAGCAAGCGTTAACGCAAGCTCCTGCGTTGAAATTTCCTGAAAATCTTGAAAATTTAGAAATCGCGGCCTATGCCTCTGATTATGCCGCTGGGGCAGTTCTTTCTCAAAATGGCAGCCCTTGGCCTTCTTTAGTCGTACATTAAATGATACTCAAAGAAATTATTCAGAGATAGAAAGGGAAACACTTGCGGTTCTGTTAGCGGCACGGAAGTTCCGAGTCTATTTTGAAAGTTCTCCAGTAGCGGCCTACTCTGATCATGCGGCGGTCGCTAGATTATATTTAGGAAAGAATCTATCGCCAAGTCTAATAAGATGGACAATTAAATTACAAGAATATAATTTGATAATTAAACACACGCCGGGAAAGGCAAATGTCGTAGCAGATGCCCTGTCAAGAATCAGGATTGATGAAGAATTGAATAGTGTTAAAGTGGCAATGCTCACATCCCATACTACAACCGAAATAAAATGAAAATATTTGAAGATCTTTTGTAGGATTCGGCACTGGAGGTACCATCTCAAGACATGACACAACAAAAAGACCGCCAGAGTCAGTCACAGGTAAAAATATGACCAAGAAATACTGTGATATGTTAAAAGTGGAAATATTGTATAAATGCCAAATTTCAAAACTTAATGGTATGACTGAACAACAAAAAAATAGCATTACGCAGTGTGAATATGTGCTCAATTTGGAATGAATGAAGATTGAACGCTAGACTGCAAAGTTAGCCACTTATTTTAGAATACTACCTCAGGGTACAGAGATGAATGTAAGGTGTGTTCTGCGGTCTTGTTATGTTGAATTTTAACACGTTAGTGTTTTGATTGTAGGCGGTAATGTTGAACACCTGTACATAGACACCCCTGTGTTTGGTGTTTTTCTCTTTACAAAATATGTCAGAGAGTACGGGGAGATAATTAAATAATGGTATGAATGAAATAAGAATGTGGTTTTAAAAGAAAAATTATATACGTGTTCATGTTACGTGGCATTTAAATTGTTTGACAAATTGATTAAACTAGTTTTCCTTCCAGATCTGTGGAAGGAACCGACGAGAGAGAAGAGGTTCTTGTTTTTAGGTACTAGAACAGATGAAGAATAGTTCTACCTCAAACAAAATGTTGTAAAACTGCTTTTTACGTAATTTCTAGGTTAGAGATTTTTAGTGATGAGTTTTTGCAAAAGATTGGCCTAGCTTTAGACTTAGAATTTAGAATTAAAAGTTTTCAACAAGGTCGTTTAGACCTTAGTTTCAAACTTATTAACTCTGGCGGGAAGTATGTAAGGATCTTAAGTTTGGCTAACATTTATTTTATTTTAGAACGTTACTATGATCTCTCATTTTCCACTTCTGGCCAGAATTAACGAGTGAATTTGTTTATGCAAATTTTACTTGGTTAAGTATTTAAGTTGTGGCTTTTTGTTAAGAGCGTAGTAGAAGGAGAGAGAGTGTGCCATCTTGCCACGAGTCTTCACTCGAGCTTGCCATCAGTTACTGTCTGCCTTTAAGGCCAGAGGTTTTAGTTCTCTTGAAAGCTAAAGACGTATTGCTGTTTGCATACTACAGACGTAGTAATTTAAAAGGCCAGTGTTAGTGATAGTCATCTGTGTAAAATATTAAAAGTTAGCTCTTATTTAAATGTTATTTAGCTAGTAGTCTTACATTTTTACGTTCAGAACACAAGTGGCTGGTCTCTGTATCCCGAAGTGCGGGAGCGACTGTGAAAAGAGGGAAAAAAATAAAGGGTAATTTTAATCCTTCTCTTCTTGTCGTCTTTGCTACACTCCATAGGGCATAGTTTGCAGTCAACTCACTGTCCAGTCAGGACACGTCATGTTCGCCAAACAGATAAAAAGAACTACGAGTTCTGATACTCTTTTTATTGAAAGGTGAACGAAAATGCACTAAAATGAGTTGTATACTAATCAATAATTCAGGTTTTTTTTGTTTACTTTTATGAGTTTGACTAAATGAATATAATCTAAAATATATTTAATGTGACAACAACAAAATGGCAATTTTTTTAAATATTTGAAGCATTTTTTAAACAAAAAATACCTCTGAAATCTTGTTTTATTCATGTGGTCCAAAATACGTTCCACAAACAAATAATGTATGATTTTCATTTTGCTGTTCATTAACTGGGTAAGAATTCAGTTGATTAATCGGACTGAAATTAAATTTAAAAAGTGATATAAAAATTAATGCAAATTATTGCTTTATTCAATAAATTTCATTTTGGTACTTTAACAACCCTGTAAGAATCATTTTTATGAAATTATTACTTAAATTTATTATTATTTATATATTAGTAGGGTGAATATTTAAGGAAGAAATATAAGTTGTTTGCAAAATTCTCAATTTTCAAATTCAATGCGAATTCAAAATATTCATGCAATTTTAAGCTTACGAATGACCTTAAAAGGAATATCTGTTAAGAAGAAAGTGTACTAACGTCAAGATTCCTTTTATCCGAAAAATCAATAGCAAAGTTTTTCTTCATGCAAATAATATTTAACATTCAGATAAGAAAAGCTGAAGATAAGAATAAATATTTATGAGCCAGAATTTTTGAATTGATTTTGTACACTGTCAATAGAATAAATTAACGCTTGTTAAAAAACAAGAAAGAAATTACTGAAGCATATTAAATTGCAATCAGTTAGGAAACTGTAAACTAAGCTCACATTTGGTTTCAGAAAGAAATGTGCAGTAAAGAAGCTAATTAGTTTGCAATTAGTCGAAAGAAATTAGCAGAGAAAATGTTGCATTTAAATCTAAGTCAGTTCACATCCGTTCCTTACTATTTTCTCTGGTCTAATTCAATAGGATTCATTACGTTCTCTTTAGGTGTAATGAGGGAAAAAACTCTGTAAAGAATGGAGAACAGTTTTGAGTACATAGAAGGCAAAAATTAAACTCACTTGTTTCTTTGGATTAATTTTTCTTTTCTTTTGAGGAGATGCTGTCAATGAGAGTGATGTTGATTTTTTTATTCGTTAAAAGAAAATCTCATCAAAATGCTTAAGAAATTTAAGGAACGAGTTTTAATTAAAATTTCTTTTCATTGTTCTTCCAAACTTGTGATGGCAAGGCAAAGTGCACCTCTTAATGCAACAATGCTTTAATTTTTATTTGCGTAAGTTAAATGAAGCTAGAGAGAGCTCTTGTAATTTTTTAATGTATCTTCACTAAAAGAAACTTTAACGCATTTTACGAGAACGATTACTTGATGAAAAAGGAAAAGTTATTTCCCTGTCATGCATAAAATTAATGTTGAAGGTGTCTGTAGGCTTTTTACAATTACCAGTGGCAGTATATATTCCTGACTACCAGTTTGTACGGAGTTTGTTACGAACATCTATCCACAAGTAACAAGTACTACAATATTTGTTTTAATTTAGGATTTAACAAATATTAGTATGAATTATGAATGATCATACGAGGCCGTACTTTGTCGAATTTTGAAACGACTTTTGCAGAAAAATTAATAAAATCACAGTATTAGTTTTGTTGAAGCAAGTAATGATACAAGTAAATTGCTGTGAAGTCTAATTTATGAAAATTGCATCCAATGAAGTGAAGAAAATCGGAAAAATGTAATTGGTTAATAATATAAATAATTTGAATAAGTAATAATTGTTGATATTCTCAATTTTCTTGTTTTTTAATATTTTTATCTTTTTATTTTGATGATTTGAAGCATTTTTTAAAGAAAAATGCCGCATTGTATTTTTCATCGTACAGGGGTGTAATATAAAATTATCTTAGCTGACACGTCTTGATCATTTACGCCAGGTGCTCCAATAAACTTTTATGTTTTTCTGTAAGAGAGAGGCAAACTAGTATTTGCATGAATTGATTCAAACAAAAAACTAAACTATGTACAATATTGGTGCAAACATACTGAGGCAGTTACCTGTTCTAATCATATTTTAGTTGCTCTTCTTAACACAGAAGTTTTGGTAGTCTCTATTCAGAACGCGTTGACTTTCAGACAGTTGCCAGATCTCAGAAAAAATATGAAAAAAGGGGAAGGACACCATCCATCTACACAGTCCAGTCACATTAATGTGACCATCTGTCAAAAGCCAGAATAACCACCTTTCGCAGAGCGGACTGCTGCGAGACGTGCAGGAAGAGAGTCACATAGGTCCCTGAAGGTGTTCTCTGGGATGTTGAGCCATGCCGACTCTAATGCCGTGGCCAGCTGCGCTAGATTACGCGGTTGAGGATCCATGGCGCGAACAACTCGATCGAGATGGTCCCACAGATGTTTGATTGGGTTTAAGTCAGGTGAGTTTGCTGGCCAGGGGAGGACGGTAAACTCATCCTGGTGCTCTTCGAACCACGCACGTACACTGGCAGCTGTATGGCACCTCGCATTGTCCTGCTGGAAGATGCCATCATCCTGAGGAAAAACAATGCGCATGTAGGGGTGAACATGGTCCGCAAGGACAGATGCGTACTTGTATTGATCCATTGTGCCTTCCACAATGATCAGTGAACCTAGAGAATGCCAGGAAAACATTCCCCAGACCATAATGCTCCCGCCTCCAGCTTGGACCGTTCCGGCAATGGTTGCAGGGTGGTTCCTTTCAGAGGTTTCACGCCTTATACGCCAACGTCCATCTGTCCGATGGAGCATAAAACGCGATTCATCCGAAAACGCAACCTGTCGCCACTCAGTGGACGTCCAGCTGCTGTACTGGCGTGCAAATTCTAGCCTTCGCCGTCGATGAACAGCAGTCAGCATAGGTGCACGAACCAGGCGTCTGCTTCGGAGGCCCAGACGCAGCAATGTTCGCTGAATAGTACTTTGGGAGACACTTTTGGTAGCCCCTTGGTTCATTTTGGTGGTCAGTTGCTCAACGGTAGCCCGTCTATCTGCCCGAACGCATCTCCGCAACCGTCGTTCGCCTCTGTCATCTATGGCCCGTGGTGCACCACATTTGCCACGTCGCTGATTTTGGACAGTCCCATTTTGCCATGCACGGTACACTTTTACCACGGCGGCACGCGAACAGTTCACAAACTCAGCCGTTTCGGAAATGCTTCCACCCTTGGCCCGAAAGCCAATGATCATGCCCTTTTGGAAGTCGGATAAATCGCTTCGTTTCTGCATTACGCCAACGATTGAAATGTTTTCCGAAGCCCTCACACACCCTTTATATACGCTCAACTGCACTGTGCTGCCACCTGCCTTCTGTGATTGGTTATTTAACTCTGACATGGAAAGTACGTGGTGGTCACATTAATGTGACTGGACTGTGTAGTTGCAAGAATGGCTCCTCCTACCTCCTTTTGATTTTAATTTGGTGAGAAGGGAAAATCAAAGCAAAATCTATCAATAATCAAACAATAGTTCAAATACTTACTTTTACAAATATGAAAATTAATAAATGCACTAGAATAATATTAGCAAAAAAGCACTACACATTTAATGATTTTCTTACCCAAATCGGATAAAACACGCCATCTTACTAGAGCTAAGATAATTAAACTTCTAAATTGTTGAAAAGAAAAAAAGTATTAGCATATAATAAAAAAATATTATACAGCTTTTGCCGCTTTAAGTCCATATCGAATTCCATAATTTATATCACTATCACACACAGTGCGAGACTTCATTCTATTCATAGTAAAGTCACTAAAAACAATTTGGTCTATCACGTTCGAGAGGATAAAGAGGTTTCACAATTCCTGTAAGTTCACCCGTTACAGTTCTCACTTCGACAGCTCGTACTTTGTGTTTCATGCAGGACACGTTTATACAACACGACCTATTGGACAATCTGTTCTCTTTTGTCACTGCCGACAAACACCAAGTCATTATTGGTTGATTGTCCCAAATGATCTTTTAGGTCATCTTTGCACTAGGATAGCTAAATATTCGTCACGAAATTTTTTGCGAAAATGTTCTCACAAATTCTGCAAGAGCCTCTATCTCTTTGTCAGACTGGTGGCATTTAGATATACTAAATCTGCTGCTCCAACATCATGTACATCTTGAAAAAGCATTAAAGGTTTGGGTGCCGTGAGATTATTTGGAGGTGAGAGATCTTGAGTTCATCATTGATTTGACATCACGAAATATGGTTAACATTTCCTCGTAAGAAAAGTATACTTCCAGAGAACAATTTTGAACATATTCATTGTTCATATCAACTTCTTCCACTAACCGCCCCCTCATAAAGCAGTTGGAAGATTAAACATCCACTGTATTCTCTTAATAGTTGTAATATTATTAGTGTTAGTAATCTTAGTAATCTATTTCTTTGTAATCTATCGATCTTAACAGATTTCCACTTCATTGCCATTGCTGCGATAAGTGATTCTTCGATGACCTCGTCTGGTAACAAGTTTTCTTAATCCCAAGATGACCCCGCTTGTTGGTAGACTTTCTGTTAGTTCAATATTTATCGGGCAATAGATTGCGCAAGTAAAGTACAAGATCTATGCCTTTTTTCTCTTCAAATTTAGAGGACACTTCGAACACCAGGGCATCTCTAACACCATCTTCAGAAAGAGGTGCTGTAATATTTTCTATACTCTTCGTATTGTATTTGCTACAGCGAAAACATTATATCAGAATTCTACCTACTATTTTTCTTCCTCTCAAGATTTAATTTCTGTCAATGTTTTCGAATTGCGCACTAACATGGGATAATCTTAAATAACAGTCTAAAATTAACCGATGAACTAAGTTATGATTCGAGGCATTACAACCAGAAAGCGAATATTCCCTTCGTCTCTTCTAGCAATTTTGATCTTTAATCAAACAAAGCCATCTGAAGTAACAAAGGGCAGAGGTTTTGAACTTTAAGCTCTTTGTTGAGCACTTCCACCTATACAGTGTCTCCTAATTTCTCTTCCTTGATTTCTGTTCAGTGACAGTGATTTCTTCTGATTGAGTAGAGTTTGGTCTCCTGCAATTATTGATGAAACTGCATATCCAAACTGTTATTCTTAACATTCTGTGATAATTTGTTTTAATTCTGTGAATATTTGTATTAAAAATTTTTTTGGTCTTTTGCTCATTTAGGGTTGAAATGACTAGTTTCCATTTCTAAATTCAGTGTCTTAATATTCGATATTTCTCTTTATTTAGGCCATCATCCAATGTTAATTTAAGAAATGGAGGTCTCTTCCACAAGTGAGACATGGATAGGACACAATCCATTACAATCAAGTGATAGGAGATCCGCCGGATTTATACGGCCGGGGACGTGATTCCATGCGTCCATATTCACATTCATCTCATTTAATCTGTTTATGATAAAGAGAGCTTAACATTCTTGATTGCGAATCTAACACAAGGCATGCATTGAATCTGTTAAATAGCAATTTGAAATTCGATCACACTGTATGTCTTTCTTCATGGTGTTCATCAGTCGGACTCCTTTTAAACAGACTAAAAGTTTAAGTCTAGAAACAGTCACAGACATTAACGATGCTAAACGAGCACGAGCTTATATCATTTAACAATTCACACCGAAGTCATTTTCCTGTCTCAGTTATTATATACTGCATAAGCGTATTGCAAAGCATCGCAAAGTACATGAAACGATCAATCAGTTTATAGGGTTCTGTTTAGTTGCACTAACAGTTGTTTTAATTTTCGAGACTTTTTCTTCTAACTAAAGACCTGAATTGTCTTGTTTCCCATCGCATTTCCTCTCCTGTATGCAAATTAAGTAGGTAATCTACAGTATGTAATCTTTTGAAGCGCGTGATTTCGCTAGTGAAGTGCACTTTTGCTATTTTTTCCGCCAGCTGTTAATCTCAGTAGCGACTACGCATTCTAGCCATCTAGTTAGTATATCGCCGGTGTAGGTTTTTGAGTCAATCCGTTAGATTAAATTCAATTGTGTAGTATAGCACTACTTTCTAACCTTTTAAATTTATTGTTATGATTTAAGTTCTCACCGCAAGTGGACAGTATTTTAGTTGTAAGCATGCAAGCCCGTGCCATCTGTTATTTATTTGTGTTAAAATAAAAGGGTTTTTTTTACACACCCTTGTGTTCATCTTCACGCCTGGGCGAGAAGTTGTCAGGTTAAACATTTAGATCTAGTCACATTGCATGTTAGCAAAGAAGGTTAGATCATATCAATCTCTGATTCAAAATCATTTAATCTTTCTATATGAATTCTTACATCTGTCACAAATTTTAATTCTCTTTTCCATTTGAGAAATTTCTTTTCTAGGTCTGTAGGAAATTTGCTCCCAGAATAATTTCCCCTCCACAATGCTCTTGCATTAGAATTTTTGACATTAAATTTACAGGGCACATGAATCTAATTGGAGTGAACAGTTAAGTTGCTAGAGACAAAATGATTCTTTTGGTTAAATTTTCATCATTGTAGATATTAAATTTTGAATTATAAAGCAGGATATCTTCTGAAACATCCCAGTTTAAACCTAAAAGAGAAACAGTTCTGTCACGTAATTCAAATGTCTTCGTTTTCAATGCTAATTACTGAAGTCTATAATTGTATACAATTGTATATCCATTCTTTTAGATCAAAACAAGCTAAAAGCATAATTTCTTTTAACTGCCTTCTAAAATCAATCTGCTCTTTTTCGGACATACAACTTGTGACACAATTATTTACGTTTGTGACACAATTACAGGTCATACAAGAATTGGTGGAATATTCTGCTTATCAATTTTGCATCACTGTCGGACGTTTAGAATAGAAAATGAATCTTCAGATTTATCACTATTCGAGGAGGAATCCGAGAAATTCTCATCCGTTTCACTATTGCAATCTTCAATATACCCGAAATCAGATTCAGAACTTCTATTAGTGTCTACGGAACTACTATATTGTCAGGAATGTAGGTTATATCACTCGCGAATGCGTATTGCCAGATATCTTTGAGCTTTGAAATGAGCGCGAAAATTGTATAAAATATGCTTGTCTATTTCGCAGAAGTATGGACAACTATTGCCATATGTAACCCAGATGTAAATAAACAATTAAACGTCACAGAGAAAGCTGAAATGAAACCATGAACGAGAAAAGAGCGGGTTGTACAGTTAAATAAACAAAAGCTGCATCCCAGCAGAAATTGCGGGTTGCGCAAATTTTGCTTCTTCTATGTTGCTAGTGGAAATCGCGGGATACGCAGCGAGAGGGCTAATGGACAGACATTCAGCAAATTATTCGTATGAGAATTGATAAGAATGCCTCTTCTTCCAAAAGGGTTATGTAAGATTGAAAGACCATGCAAGATTGTGCTTTAGTGGTAATGTTTTGTCAATAACGGAAATTTTGAATGCAACTGGCAGTTGCTCTTCTTAAGTATACTTTGAAATAATTAATTAATTTTTTTTTGTTCTGCGATTTGTTATTATGGATCAAGGACTTAAAACTGTTCCAAAAATTAAGCTCCGTAATTTTTTCCTCCATAAAATAACTTCCATAACTTCACAAACTTTTGTTTCCATAAAATATGGAAATCGACAGTTTGGTAATTTAACATTCGCTGCACATTTTAAATTTTGCTGAGTGTTCGGTGTAATTACTTATTTATCTTTACCGGGGGGAAGTGCTAAAATATTAGCATGCAAGTGATCATAATATATTTCTTGAGCCTATATCTCCATACTGCTATCTTCTACAGATATTGTTCTAAAATTTCATATGCATTTTCAAATTCGTCTGTACTCAAAGCTGACTGAATTTCGGCATCAGCATTAGAAAGTGTTTCGGTTTCAGCTCTAAATTGTACTAATAATTCTTCAAGCTCCTTAACATTGACTTATAATATATCTAATTCACTTGCAATTTTCTTAAATAGATTTGAAATGGTAGTTCGCAAGACAGTTCTTTTCTTGTCTAATTTAACTGATTTTCTTTTGACGTTTTCTTCTTAGATGTCAAAACATATACAAAAATAAACGTTTCATGAAAAAGAAATAGTCATCTTTAACTTAGAAAACAAAAGTATTCTTTCTCTGAATATTTCAAGATCAAGAATTAAAATCTTGA
>KK115555.1:39919-86249 GCA_000611955.2 Stegodyphus mimosarum
TTTACTGTTTACTCTTGTCTCACGCGCATTTAGAAAGTCTGAGAGAAAACTTAATAAGAATTAGCCTTATGAATCTCAAGCGCTAGTTGCGCTTAATTTATACATGAATTTGGTACATTAGTTGAGATCTCTCGAGTAGCCATAACTATTCTGCAAATCCCGAGTGGTACATTTGTGTTAAATTTTAATAAAAAGGTTTATTTAATTTTTTTTGAGTTACAGCTATTTTACTGAAATTGGGCGACAAGTCGTCGAATTACCTCTACGGAAATAGAGTTTCAGTTAGTAAGTCTTGGGTTTCCGTGGAACTTGTGTGACTGTAAAATCACAACAAATCTACGAATTTTATCAATGCAAGGAGCGCAGGATTGCATCGGTCGTTGTTATGGGCCGTGGTCTCCGGATAGGTGACAATACAACATTTCCCCGTTCCGTTCTAATTTGAAGAATAGCCTAAGGGTGTCTTACGAATTTTCACCTACTAATAAACCACTTGAAAGAACTTAAGGCTCGCTTTGTATTTAAGTTCCTCCATGCCGCGAAGACTATACATTTACGTTATATTAACATCTAGCCATTCTTTGAAATTCACCTCGGGACTAACTATAAAGCAACTAGCCACATTAACCACTATACCAGCCAGTATGTGAAATCAAGCAACTATAACCAGAAACAAGCAACTAAACCAGAAATCAGAACTTTCATTCTAAAAGATGAGTTATACAAAGAAATCAAACAGCTGTATGAGCATTGTACATACAGCTGCTTGATTGTATATTGAAGGCTAAGAAGCAAGAATGTTGTTTCTTCAACTTTAAGTTTTGTACAAACTTAGTCCAAAAACTTTGTGTAGATGCTCTGAGTACGCCATGCACATCAAGGGACTAGAAATTATGGCAGTGATTCTTATCAGAGGTAATTGTCTGTTGAAGTTTCGTAATCCAAGCTTTACAGTATGATAAGCTTTACAGCATTTGTCTGAAAGCTTTAGGTGTGCCCTAATTTCTGTCATAATATCCTGGCACAAATATTTAAGTACTAGAAGGAGATTTAATTAGACCTACTGCGTTTTTTGTTTTTATTAAGAATGGAAGACAAAATATCCTCTTTGTTAGCAACGGACTGATGAACTGGGCCGTCCAACTCCCGTGAACTTTCGGAGGCATCTCATCTTAAGACATAGAATATGGTCCCCTTGAGATTGCAAACTACGTTACTCAGAAATACACCTTTATTCTTTATTTGACGGTAAAGAGGAAGGTGGAAAACGCGTAGTTCATGGTTGAATTTTGGTTATAAATCACATCCTATTACATTTCCAGGCTAGCGAACTATATTTCAAAGTTTGATTTTCCTGATTTGCAAAGAAGGATTTTTAGCGTTTAAAAAAGTACAATGTTGACTTCGCTTCGTTAGTAAAACCAGTCTTATATGTAACTGAACCAAAAACATTTTTTGGTAGGAAGGCTTATAAAACTTAAACGCAATTTTCATGTAAATAATTTTATTTTGTCCAAAAGCTAAGAAAATGACAAAATTAACTGCAGTGAGAAACAAAGACAGATTTTTAAAAGACTAATCTATCAACTTTGATTATAATTAATTCAGGAGCTAATTGATGGGCCTGTATCTTAAGGGGCTGGAAAAGTCTTTCTTGTCGAATACAAACGAAGACATTGGACATGAGTTCGGTTGTTAAGTCTCAGACAGGCTAACTGAGTTCTGCTTAATAGTATATGATTTCACTTATTTATAGCAATGATAAGATACTAGTAATGAAACCAATATTACTATAGTGAGAAATTTAAGAAAAGGCTAAGACTTTCCAACATTAACCTAATCAAACGACACGTGTGAGTAATGTTGATTTTGGGAAATGTTCATGATATTATTTTACGCCTGTCCTGATGAATGAAGGCAAAACGCGAAACAATATAATGATAATTAGTTATTTTAAGACTAATATTACACTTAAAATTTCCCAATTATTATTACAGACTCTGAGTTAAAATTACTGCTTGAGAGATGTTACTTTAAAAATTACTGGAAACGGATAGAAGCTTTAGATTACTTTTTCATCTGTCAAACTAATAACGAAGAAAGGATCAGTGACGTGAGAAAAAATGACATACCATTTTTAAATTGCCTCTTTCCAAGACAACGTATATTCAACTCTCCATTTATGCTTACCACGCATTGCACTAAAAAGTTTTTGCGTTCTGTTTTTAAAATAGTTTCATAATATTTTTTAAGTAATTTTTAAAAGAATTTTATAAATTTATTTTAAAAACATTGTAGTGATTTATATATATTTTACATAACCAGTTAAATTTAATTTTAAGTTACCTTCCTATAAGCCTTCTTTCCCCTAATTTTCAGTGTCAGAATATTTAAATTTGGTAGCGCGAGTAAGAAATGCAAGTTCTACCATTGGGAGAAAAAGTTTAAATATCGACGTTCCGGTAGAGAGAGAGAGAGTCGGGGAAATCTCTGTGCGTGGTAGTACGCAAGCTTCCGCTTAGCAGTTATTACTGGTTAGACGTGGCTTAATAGCTATTATCTTGCTGCTACTAGACTCATCTACGCGCTGTAGGATACAGGATTGTATGAGCCCTGTAGTTTAATTCTACTACTTGTGAATATCTCCAATTTTGAGTTTGATTCTACTGTTTCAGTTACCGCCCGAGCAGAGGCGTAGTATATTAGCGTCAAGTTGACGCATTGTACATAATTTAAAGAGTTTAATAAAGGGCAGTTCTAACCCTTGTTCGGTGTAATCACTATTTCTCCAGATTCTACACAACAGATAGACAGTAGAACCTTACAACATTTTTATAATTATTGAAATTACACTAAAGAAATCGAAAGTTATTTATGTATGAAAAGACTACCAAGGATTGTTAAACGTTTTTTTCTCATAGCTCAAAAGCAAAATTGTCTGGATTTTTCGTTTCTTACAAGAAGAATTGTATTCATCCATAAAATATTACGCTGTCTGTCGAGTTGCATTATTTCTGTATTAACTGTTGGTGAAAAGGACCGAGTTAAAAATATTTTTAACAGGGAAAATTTACGTAATTCAAATTTCTTAGAGTTATATTGCTAGTCTTTGAACCAAAACAGAAAGAATTATTTTACTTACATAATTTCTCAAATACAAAAAAAAAATTGTTAAGTGAATAAAACTGAATTTAACTCTCAGAGAGTGTATTCTTTGTTACACGAAAACGCTCAGAGTTAAATGTTGATTTAAACAGTAAATGATTACTCAGCAACTTAATCAATTTATGTAGACTTAAAAGTTTTATTTCTGATTATAAAAAAACTTTTACTGAAGGCAATAACAGGGTTTGTAATGTGGTTGGTATTTTTCCAAGAAAGAGAACACTAAGTTGATTTAAATCCACTACATCCATTTAATGATAAAAATTTGAAATATTTGTTGGCTGTTAGGGAATAAAATTAGATTAAACTGCGGCGTATATTTAAACAATTAATTCAGAAAAATGCCTTTATAAAATGTTTATTTCGCTCTTAATGGCAATAACAAAACATTTTTTCATTCTTATATTTTAATATATAATTAAGCACAAACTAAATAATATTCAAGAAGGAAAGAAATTGTATGAAATATTCTGAATGTAAAAATGTACCGCAAGGAATAATTATATCAAATATTTTACGTATAAAAGAATAGTGAAGGGAGGAAATCTCGATTAATAACATATTACCAGGTTAAATGCTATATAATTGAGAGTAGCATATTAGCTGTGGCACCATTACAAAATTTCAATTACTGATGAATAATAACTGGTTAAGTTAAACTATCGAACGATTTCGGTTTCGTAATTGAATTAAAATGTTCCGTTTTTAAGTTGAAAGGTATTTTTTATATGATAGTTATCAATACTAGAAGTTTTCAATAATTATAACACCAGAAAAGCTGAAGGCCGCACCAAACATGCCGGGAACTAAATGAAAGAAAAAGGGTATGAAAGAAATTTAGAAGAAAATTTAACTTCAAATATATATATATATATATATAAAGGGCTTGAGAATAATAGTCCATTTTGATTAACATATTAAACGCCATTGTATCCAGATACACACAACATATATTAATCTATCAGGCCCTAGTATTAGTTTGGACACTGTCATATACATTCAGATTCAGCCGCGTGTACTCTAAGGGAACATATTCTATGTGCAATTGAATGAAGTAATGGTTTTAGTCCTACATAAAACATTGGTGTACACAATAGACATCTGCACAAAATAAAACTTTTTACCCACGTCGGCTTTATATGTCCAAACAATATATACTAATATTGCACTGATAAATATACTGTTACAAACTGATATTCTGATAAGCATATACTGATACTGATAAATATATTATTACATACTGATAAATATACACTCATAAATATATATTTATGGTTTAAAACGCTGATATAAATATAGTAACATGTTTTACAAATATATTGCATGACATTAATAAATACATTTATATGCTAACCAAAAAAATTATTTTGCTTAATGGTAGCCTTCTGTATGTTAAACTGTTAGTTTAATCATGCAGTAGAGATAGATATTGTAAATCGGTAAGACCCAATAACGATTTGTCTCTGGTTGAAAACAATCATCTTTCCGAATCTTTTACCCGAGAGATGCTAGTGTTTGGTGAAGATCATTTTATTATGGAAATATGCGATTGAAGCTATTGTACACTATGAAGGTAACCCGAAGAAAGGAAGTTTATGCAATGGAAGACAAAGACCATTCACAGAAATTCTGATACGAAAATACAAACTTCACACAGAAAGAAACTGTTAGAAGCAAATACGAAAAAATGAGTTAAATCTGTGATTTTCTATTGCAGCTGGAATGAAATATTCTTTGACGAATCAATGCTTAAAAGATGCTAAAATGGGATAATTTTCAGTAACTGGCAGTGTTCTAGTAGTCTTGGGTTATTGACATTATAATTCAGTTAAAGTACCTCAGAGAGAAGGAGTAAGCGTAACGTGTAAGGAATGATCGTATACGTTTTGAAGCTATTTAAAGAAATTTTTTGCTAATTATATCTAGAATGCTTATGGTCTGTTCTTTGGTGCCACATCATATGGATCTCTGTGTGTATCAATTTTGAATTTGTTTGGTTTCAAGGAAGTAAGGCATCCAATAGGAATTATTATTTATATTAAATATTATCCTAGAATATTTAAATATTTAAAATAAATTATACTATTTAAATATTCTAGGAACTGATTGTCTGACTACTGAGAAAGAATCATCTGATACTCAGAACTTTAAAGAAGTCAGAATTAAAAAAATGACATTTATAACCAGGGGGTCATACATCTGAGCTTTGTTAAATTCTATTGTTTTACGTCAGTTACGGTTTTTTACTCAAAATGTTTTTTAAACTTTATATTTCTCTTGATATTTAACATTTTAAAAAGTCTGCTTTGCAGTTATTACGCGCTTGAAAGCCGTCGGGTTAACCTAACGGCTAGCTGAGAGCTTCGCCTAACCCAACCTTCTAAGTCTCCCTTCGTCCTACTTGAAATGATTCAAAAGAATTCTTGCAGTAGTAGGAGAAATCTGCTTTGCAGTATTTCCTTCGAGTGCACAATCAACCATATGTTGAACAATTTGTTCTGTAGACAGAACTTCGTAATGAAACTCTTCAATCTCCAGTTTTTCTCTCGATGAGGGTTCCAGTTCTAAAAATTCGACAATTCATCTTCAAACCGCGCAGAATCAGAGGGATTCTCTTTAAACTTCATTCATTTGTGATGATTGAACCACACAGAATCACGTGATTCTTGGAAAGTTCACTGTATACGGTTGGATCTCGCCCTGGTTTGAAGCAACTCTTGAATTCTTAAACACTGGTAGTTATTTTACCAGATAAATCATTCGGGCTCTCTTTGGGCTAACAATTTATATCCAGGGGGATCACGCATCTCAGCATTGTGAGCTTCTATTATTTTATGTCAGTTACTATTTTTTTAAAAATATTTTTAAACCTGTATCTTTCTGTTACCATTTTAAAAACCTTGTGTTGCCGTGACTACGCATTTGAAAACCGTTGGATTATACAGTTTATATTGAGTTAAAATACGTAGATGATGTCGGAAATTTCTAATGGTTTAATAAGTAATAAAGTGATGAAGAAAATAGTAACAAGCAACGGAAATCCGCGTAATCGGCGGGAAATATCAAAATGGAAAAAAAATTTTCTCTTCAGCTGCTGGTGCGAAAACGACAAAAAACCATGTACCAGCGCGAAAACAACAGAGAAAACTTCGACAGGATTTTAAATAATTGAAAGAAAATATCTATCTAAAATATAGCATATCTAAAGAAAGTTTTTAGTATAAACTTCGAAACTATAGTCCTGAAAATGTACTCACGTCAATTCCTAATGCCTATGTCAAAATTCTAATTAGTTCCCCATTTAATACTTCGGCATGTATTTCGTTAATAAGGAATAAAATCTACAGTTACAATAAAGAAGTTTTAATTCTCAGCAGCTGCGCATCACATTTTCAAGATTCAGGTCATCAGAAAAATACCAGATTGGATATTTTGCCCGCAAACGTTCCATCTTTCGCCTAGTAACTGGATATGGAAATCATAAAAATAGTAAATATTTTGCCACTAGAAATCGATAAAGTTCTTTTTACTTAGAAATGTCCTTAAAGGAAATATCCAGAAATCGCTTTCGATAGGTGAAAGTATACAGTTACGTTATTACCGAATTACCAAATTAATAGACTTCTGGACATTTCTTTGTCCCATCTGACTTCTAACTAGAAACAGTAATCGTTCGTCCTTGTAGTTGCTAACTAGAACTGTAGTCTTTGGAATTTCTAATCCATTATTTTTGCTGGCTTCGCCTGAGCACAAACATGACTTTCGTCATTTCTACACTTGCAGCTGAGGAAGAAGGTTCTGTAATAAACCTTCAAAACTAGAGTACCGCAAATTCATAAAAAGTAACGCTGATTAATGTTATTTATAATAAATTTCTATAGAAGTAATGAAATGAACGGGCAATAATATTCTAGAAACGAAGGAGAATTTGAAAGAATGATTATCAATGTTTTAGTTTTTAGGAGATGTCGAATTGGTGGATGCCATCTATTGAATGTGGAAATTTCAGGAAACAGAAGCAGTTTTCCTTTTACAGTGAAAAACAGTTTCCCTTGCCGTAGGTAAGTGGCCGGACACATTTCCATTTTTAGGCATAACTACAAGACAAGGCAACGAATAAATCTGCCCGGACTAAGTGGCCGGGGAAAGAGAGAGAACAGCAACGCTCGTATAGTGGTGAACGAAGAAAGCCAACGGGATCCCTGCCCCACACCTGACACAGTGCTACCGTGCTTTGGTCTCCAAAGCAGGTGTGTTTTGTTTACATCCAGAGCATGTTGTCAGCGATTTGCACTCATGACAGTTCCACACAAATAGAAAAGGGAAATACTTCTGTATAAAAGAAACATTCATTGTTGGATGGTTATAATAATCTGTATAGTTTAGTGTCATTTACGCAAAAATCACATCATAGTTATTTTTCGATAACTTGCAACAGTTATTTTGATTATGAATTCGTTTTATAACATTCTAAACTACTAGACCACAAAAATATAGATTTTAGCAAAATGTTTATGTTATGTGCGCTCAATTTCCTTATAACTAACTGGCATAAGAGTAAAAATTTCTATACTTCTTTCGACACCCTTAATAGTGTATTTGTTACTTTACTTTTATGTCCCAAATATCGGAATATTTTAAATAAAATATATTTTCCATCATTCACATAATACTGTAATACGCAATTTTTTAAACATTTTAGGGGGGAGGCCTAATAGTTTCTCATTTTAAACTCATCATTTTATTTATATATAATTGAAAAATAATCACTTTCAGTTTATTTATCTTAACTGAAAAATGAAATTACTTCCAAATCCTGTAATTTTTGCTAAAATTAATAAATATATAGACAGCTATGTTAATAAGTTAACTTTTCATTCATTTGTTATCACATATTTGTGTAACATTGTCTACAGAAACATTTGCAAATTCGACGGAAGTCCCATGTGCAGTCTAGGTGATGTGACCATGTTAATGTGCCTTCATGACATCTTATTAGGAATTTGAAAATAAAGGGATGTCAGCGTTATTAACCAGTGTCAATACATTTTGTACGTTGTTACATTTTGGATTACTTTGCAATACGTATATTTCAGATGCTTGCGAATATAGATGAATTAGTTGTTTTAACTGTTTCAAACAAATGAAGCAATGCTGGTATGCAGAGTAAGGGAATCAAGATGGTGATCTGATGAAAATGAGATTTCGTGTTTAAATGTGGAATGGAAAGTTGATATTTTTTATATTAGCAGAGAACTGTCAAACTGGGTAAAATTGCTAAGACAGGTACTGAGTGCTCTGCCAAAATATATTTACTTGAAAATTTGAATTTTGTATTGAATGTGTCTGAAAACGTGTTTCAAGTCAAAAGTTCGAAACCTGATGTCTAAATGTAAATATAAGATTATGCACGTTAAAATATATATAAATAGGCAGGTAGGTCAGGTTAAGGCTTTTAAACAGGATAAACATTCAAGCCCTATCTGCTATAAGGGAAGATTTGGGGAGGAATTTCGAAGGAAAACTGACTTAAAAGTGCGTATTAAATAGAATGCATGTAATTTTCATTCAGTTTGTACATATTTCCAATGTAAAAAATTCCGATATATGATAAATTATTATAAATTACTTCACTAAAATATAGTAAATGCACAGAAATTAAAGATTTGCACATATAACGAAAATGAAAAATATTAAATACATATGGAAAATTATACATTTTCTTGCAAAAAAGGCTATATTTCTTTTAACAAAATACTTAAATATTTATTAAATTTTTTATGAATGTGTTTGGAAATGTAGGATTTATTCATTCATAAACTCCCACGAATGTTACTGTGAAGGAAACTAGTTATTAAATGTAAATTTATAATGGTTATAAGTTGTAAGGTTTCACTTTATTCTAACTAGTTATTTTTAGTCTGACTTTCCTGTTCCTCCTGATTTGAGTTTTCTCCCGGAATGTAAATTTTGTGTGATGTAGGTGTAAATTTTAAGCGTGTTTCAGAAGCAGTACTTAAGCTGAGTTTCAGGACTTCAAAAGAGTAGTAGGGAACTCAGTTCCGATGTTTATACTGCGAGTATAAAATTAGCTCTCTAGTTCGGTGTTTGACATCTTTCTGTTTATACGGATATTTCTCGGCTCAGCTTTCCTGTGTGCAGCCGATTTATCCTTAGTTAAGCTAAGAAGCCAGTCATTAGTTTATCTTAATTTACTATAGAATTGTTACAGTCTTATTTTTCTGTTACGTAGTCACAAGTGATGGGGATTTGAGAGCACGAAAAGCGTTCGTCTGCTTTTATTTAGACTTAAATAAAAAGATTATTTAAGCCTTTCATCTGCAGTATTTATTCTTAAAGACATAGCGGGGGAATTCGCTACTTTGTACTTCGCTTTGACATAAGAATTAAGAGTGTATGCTTCCAAAGAATGCACAAAGACTCTATAACGTTTTATCTAAATACATAATAATCTTCACGTTTAACTGTAGACACAAACTCAAATTCTGTTGAGAAATATATTTATAAAACTATTTAAGCAAGAATTGTTCGTACTGGAAAACAATCTATTAAAAGGTGTTGAAAAGAATAGTTTATAAGTTGCGTACTTAGAAAGAAGTAATAAAGTAGAAATTTTTAGTATGTGTATTGTTGAAATTAAAAGGAAAAAAATTATTAAGTATTAAATGAATTATTTCCTTACATTTTATAATAACTTAGTTACAAGTTTTGAATGATTATTAGAAAACCCGCCTTTCGGCAGCAATATAAAAAGACTCTGATTTTTTATTTAAAACATGGCTCAAAAGCTAAAATTCGTCTCTTATTTGAGAAAGTATTTCAGAAAGAAGCTCTGTAAATAGAAAGGAAATAATGTGTATTTTAATATTAATATTTGATATTTAATATTAATATTAATTTAATATTAATATACTTTCTGATTTTAATTTTTATAATCGTTAAGCGAATAAAATGGAATTACCTTAAAATTTCTTTCTAATAAAATTAACGAAATCTTCTGAAAATATTTCGTTCAAATTAAAACTGAGCAAAATGTTCTGGGAAGCGTATAGCTTTTAATTCCATTCAGAACGAAATCTTGTTTTCAAAAATGTATTCTTTGACATACTTAGAACGCTGAAATAGTGTGGAAAAACCAAATACATTGCTGGCCACCGTAAAAGCAATATCCTGAAGGAAGCATGCAAATAACATGAAATTTACAACATGCATTAGCGGAGGTGAGATATGCAAATGATTAGAATTTCAGCGCAGACGCATATCACGCGCGCCTCTGGCGCCACTTCAAAGCGCTATTTAAGGCTTGAAGTTTTCGACGATTTCGTGTTCGGCAATTATGTTATTCTTGTGGTTTTTTTTCAAGAGAACGATCAATTTTGCCACGTAGTAATCAGCGATCATTGTTTGATCAAGTATCCGAGTTCGACAGAGGAAGGATAGTGCCCTACCGAGAGTTTGTATTATCTTTCAGGGAAATCGGTAGTCGTGTTGGACGAGACTAAACAACTGTAATTCGGATATGTGACCGTTGGATGCAGGAGGGTACGGAGACAGCCGTGTTCGATCGCATCCACCTCAGTGCACCACTTCACGTGATGACAGGAACATTCTGCGCATGGCAGTGACGTATCGCTCAGTCACATCACGAACCATAGCACTGCGCATTCACTCTGTAATGCATCATGCAGTGTCTGCGCGTACTATTCGACGCCGTTTACAGCAGAGTTGTCTGTCCGCAAGACGTCCGTTGCTTCGTCTACCCTTGACGCAGAACCACAGATGATTCCGCCGCCAATGGTGCGATGAAAGAAGGACGTGGACGGCAGAATGGAATGAAATTGTCTTTACCGACGAGTCACGCTTCTGTCTGCAACACAACGATGATCGGATTCGAGTCTGGAGACACCGTGGAGATAGGATGCTGAACAGCTGCGTTATGTACCGCCATACTGGTCCTGCACCGGGTATTATGGTATGAGGCGGTATTGGATATCACTCTCGCACTCCTCTAGTACGCATTGCCGTAGTAGAACATATTTGAATACAACAGAAAAAGATAATGATGAAGATACAGAAATTTGTACACTAATCCCAGCATCTCATGACAAAATTTATGAACTGCAGAAAGAAAGTGAATATGATGCTACACTACAATGCTTAAAGAAACATATTCTGAGAGATTGGCCAGAAAAGAAACATCAGGTGGAATCTCAAGTCAAAGTGTTTTGGGACTATAGAGATGAATTGACAACGGAAAGTGATTTATTTTTCAACTGAGTAAGAGTAATTGTTTCTCTCTCTATGCAAAAAGAGATGTTAAATTTAATTCATGAGAGTCACTTTGGGATAGAAAGATGTAAGAAAAGAGTTAGAGACGTTTTGTTTTAGCCACTTATGAACAAGCAGCTAGAAGATAAAATTTCAAAATGTCCTATATGTAATGAATACCAGAACAAAAACATAAGAGAGCCTAGGATACCACATGAAGTTCCCAATTTACCTTAATATAAAGTTGGAACAGATTTATTTGAGATTAACGAAGACGTATACTTATTAATCGTAGATTACTATTCCAACTTTTTTTAAATCTACAAATTACCGGATACTCGAAGTCAGACAGTGATTAGTTACATGAAATATCATTTTGCAAGATACGGTATACCATTGATAGTGACATCTGATAATAGACCTCAATTTGCTAGTAAAGAATTTGCAAAATTTGCAAAAAAATATCAGTTTAAACATATAGTGGGCAGTCCATACCATCCACAGTCAAACGGATTAGCAGAACTTTCAGTACAAACGGTGAAGAAATTGTTAAAGAAAGCTCAAGCAGATCACACAGGTTCTTATTTAGCATTGTTAGCTCATAGAAGCACTCCAACTAATGAGATGTTAGGATCACCAGCTCAGAGACTTATGAGTATAAGAACAAGAACAATTTTTCCTACATCCGAAGAATTACTAAAACCTCAAGTTGAGAAAAACGTAAAAGAAAAAAATCAACCAAGAAAGAACTAAGCAGAAGTCATATTATGACCGTCATACAAAAACATTACCATTGTTAAGCAAAGGAGATTGTGTTAGGGCATATAAAGATTATCACTAGATACCAGCAGTTGCAGAAGATGTACACTACTGGCCATCGTAAATGCAACACCCTGAATAAAGCATGCAATTACATGAAATTTACAACAGGCATTAGCGGAGGTGAGATATGCAAATGATTAGAATTTCAGCGCGGACGCACATCACGCGCGCCTGTGGCGCCACTTCAAAGCGCTATTTAAGGCTTGGTGTTTTCGCCGATTTCAAGTTCTGGCAATTGCGTTTCTTGTGGTTTTTTCAAAAAAAGGATCAATTATGCCTCGTAGTAAACAGCAATCATCGTTTGATCAAGTATCCGAGTTCGACAGAGGAAGGATAGTGGCCTACTGAGAGTGTGGATTATCTTTCAGGGAAATCGGTAGTCGTGTTGGACGAAACCAAACAACTGTAATGCGGATATGTGACCGTTGGATGCAGGAGGGTATGACGGATAGACGTGTTCGATCGCATCTACCTCAGTGCACCACTTCACATGATGACAGGAGCATAGTGCGCATGGCAGTGACGGATCGCTCAGTCACATCACGAACCATATCACAGCACATTAAGCCTGTAACGCATCATCCAGTGTCTGGGCGTACCATTCGACGCCGTTTACAGCACAGTGGTCTGTCCGCAAGACGTCCATTGCTTCGTCTACCCTTGACGCAGAGCCACAGATGTCTCCGTCGGAAATGGTGAGATGAAAGAAAGATGTGGACGGCAGAATGGAAGGAAATTGTCTTTACCGACGAGTCACTCTTCTGTCTGCAAGACCAGAATAGTCGGATTCAAGTCTGGAGACATCGGGGAGAGAGGATGCTGAACGTTATGCACCACCACACTGGTTCTGCACCGGGTATTACGGTATGGGGCGGTATTGGATATCCCTCTCGCACTCCTCTAGTACGATTTGCCGGTACTTTAAACAGCCAGCGCTACATCTCCGAGGTTTTGGAGCCAGTTGCCCTTCCTTACCTTCAGGGCTTGCCCACAGCCATATTTCAACAGGATAATGCACGACCACGCGTAGTACGCATTGTCCAAGGGTTTTGCGTCAATCGCCAGATTGAATTGCTTCCGTGGCCGTCTCGCTCTCCGGATCTTTCGCCGCTAGCAAACATGTGGTCCATGGTTGCTGAACGATTGACCCAGATTACATCCCAAGCTACCACACCAAATCAACTTTGGCAATGTGTGGAAGCTGCTTAGTCTGTTGTACCCCAAAACACATCCAAAGCCTCTTTGAATAAACGCCGAGGCGTGTGGCAGCGGTGATGTCAAACTATGGCGGCTACTCTGGCTACTGATTCTGGAAGGAACCACTTTTCACAGAAGTCTATAAATTTAACCATTTGATACTTGGTCAACATGTTATCTAGTAAATAAATTTTGTTGTGATATCTCTTGTCTTTCTTGGTGTTGCAATTTGGGTGGCCAGCAGTCTAGTTATTTATTTGCTTACATGTTTCTCTTTTGTTTGATTTGTCATATTTATATTTGTGTACATTTAGAGAAGATGTGGCAGTTATAACGGAATTGGTTGTCATTTATATTGTGTTAAGCCAGAAGTGAAGTGACACCAAGATCTAATGAGAGTATAATTTAACTAGAGTGATCTGGCAACCACGAGTAGAAAAGAATAACGTGGAAAGCTAGCGGCCAGGGATTGAGAGTGTGCTGGTAGCTCAGGTTGGTGAATTGTATGTATGTGGATGGCAAGAGTGTCCATCCAAGTAAGAAATACGAAAGTTCTCCTGTGTACATGTAATGTCTGTTAAGAGAAGTAAAATAAAAGAGGATACAGTCCATTTCAAATTTTGGGAGTGAATTCCGTGAATATTTGTGTAATTAAGTTCTTTTCTCAAACATTTGTGGTCCGTCGAGCCGGAGGAAGATTGGTGCCTGTGGATACGTGCTGTTGAAAAGGCTAAAATGTGACGTGTTATTAAATTGATAGAAGGTGTGACATGTTATTTCGCGTTGTCAAGATATTTAGAAATAACTAGCACGTTTGGATTAGCCACCTGCGGTTTTCATCTGGATTACCTCAAACAGAAGTAAGTGTATTCATATACGTTCTGATTATTAATTAACGTTAAAGGATGGAGACATTGTTAATTAAAAAAAGAATTTTAAAATCAAGTATAACGAAATCACCTTCAGATTTGGACAAATGTAGTAATTTCATATAGAACTTTTTGAAAATAAATGTGCAAAATTTAACAATGAATGCTCACATATTTTTAATAAATTATTTGAAGTAATTGATGAAAAAGATTTTGATAAATATTTGACTGAACATCAAACTGTTCAAGAGAACATTGATAATTTATCGGTTAAAGTTAAACGGCAAATGTCAAACCTTACTGTTAAAGATGGAAGTAAATTAAAGATAAAAAATACTAGCGCACAAGGTATAAAATTAGGTAAATTAAACTTGCCGTCTTTTAATGGAAATCTTCAAGATTATTTAAGCTTTCGGGATCTTTTCATTTCAAGCATTTATGATAATAATGCATTATCGGATTCACAAAAGATGTCATATTTGAAGTTATTGCTTCACCGCAAAGCAGCTAGAATTATTCAGTCAATTACAATTTGTGACAGTAACTATAAAATTGCTTGGGAGTTTTTAGAAGAAAGATACTCCAATAAACGTGATCAGGTTTTTGCTCAAATAAAGCGTTTCATGTCTATTTCTCCCATACAAAATGAAAGCCCGTTTTCTATTTTAAAATTAGTAGACATTGTGAATGAAAGTATAAAGTCTCTGGAAATTTCAGACCAAAAATACAGGGATTCTCAGAAACGTTTCTTGCATATATTTTGCTACAAAAATGGTGGGAAAGAAATTCAAAAACAAATAAGCTACCTAAATTATCTGAGCTTATTACATTTTTAAAATATCATGCTAGAACTTTGCAGTCCTCAAAGTCATCTAATACATTTAACGCAAAAAAGGGTCAACCTATCCAAAAGGGAAATGATTTGGTGTCAAATGTTAAGTCAAGATTTTAAATGTATATGTTGTAAGTGCAACAATTTTTACAAGTTATAGAAATGTAATTCTTTCATGAAAATGACTGTAAGTGAACGTCTTGAATTTGTTAAAAAACATTAATTATGTTTCAATTGCTTGGCTTTTGATCCAACTCATTTTGCAAAAAACTGTCGTTCAGAATTTAGTTGTTCAAAATGCATAAAAAACATCATACTTCATAATACATATGCTGCATTTTCCCAATCAAGATATTTTGAAATCATCTGCTACCATAGCGAGTTGTGTGGGGAGGAAGGAAGCACCTGCTAATAATTCCGACCCCTCTTCAGAAGACAATTCGAAGCTAAAAGCTGACGCCAGATATTTTGAAATGTTATCTAATTGCAACCATCGGTCGGTATCGGTATCTCTATCTGGTAAAGCGGCGTATAGCAAGATTTTGCTTTTACCGCTGCATTGGATTTTATTTGCCTTTAGGCTTTGGTTTCAAAAGTTGTAAGGCGGAATCCGCCACCGCCTTTTGAAAGGCGAAATAGTTCAAGTACTACTGTACTGACGTTGATAGATTCATAGTATTGGAGCTTTCTCAAGGTAAATGCAGATACACAAAGTCTCTGGTAAGTAGAATATACGAAATAAAGTTGAAAAATACAAAAATTATGTACACTATTTACACGTTTGAAACACACTAAATAAACTTTATCTTTGTAGAAAGTCTCTAAGATAAATGCTACCATCTGACATTATGAAAAATAGTTCTAGGGCGTTTTACCTCATGCTCGATGGTGGGATCATAATTGATGAGATCTCGTAAGTGTTCATAGCTTGAATTTTCTACGTTCTTGAAGATGTTTTGACTTGTGGTTAATATTTGGTCTGAGATCGGCATAATATCCAGTTCTTTACGAATGTGCTCGTTTCTGATGAACCATGAAGCATTTGTAATTTCTCTGAGTAGTTTATTTTGAAAGATTTGTAATTTCTTTCGCTGTGTTTTTCCAACCGTGACCCAAATTGGAATGGCGTAGAGGAGTACTGGTCTAATAAGACAGATATAGATTCTTCTTTTAATTTTGAGATTTAGTTTAGCTTTTCTTCCGATAAGTGGGCGTAACGCATTCTTTGCAGCATTTGCTTTCTGTAGCGCATAATTGGTCTGTTCTTTAAATAAGAGCTGCGTATCAAAATACACACCTAAGTACTTAACACTATTTGTAATTGGGAGCGCTTGATTATCTATTTGAATATCAATTTGCGCTGGTGACAATTTCTTATATGTTCTAAAGAGTACTATGTTGCTTTTTAATGGGATTAATTTTCATTTCCCATATTTTGAAATAATGAGAGATGATGTTAACTGCTTCCTTTAGTTTTTCTATGGCGAATTGGGGTTTCATCGACTTTGCCAAATTTGCAGTATCGTCTGCATACTGAAAAATTCTTGCTGTTAGTGGCGTCGGAATATCATTGATAAAAATGTTGAAAAAATAAGGAGCTAATACGCTTCCCTGGGGTACACCACTGGTGATTTTTTTTCTGGTGGAAAGTGTGCTGTTGATTTTTATCTGGAAGGTTCTACTTTTTAAGTAGCTCTGCATTAGTTTAATGAAGTTGGTGTGGAAATTTGCAAGGTGCAGCTCAAAGAGTAAACCCTCATGCCACACCTTGTCAAATGATTTTTCAATGTCTAAAAAACATCCAGCAACTGCAGTTTTCTTATTGAAAGCATCAGCGATGTATTCTGTAACATTTAGTAACTGGTGGAGTGTGCTATGCCCGGGTCGAAAGCAGTGTTGATCAGGTTTCATAATTCTATTATTTTCTAGATGCTGAAGTAATCTTTGCTGTATAATCCTCTCGTATACCTTGCCTAAGCTTGGTACTAGGCTAATGGGCCGATATGAGTTGACATTTCTTTGGTTTTTTCCTGGTTTCATGAACGTAATGATACGAGCGTGTTTCCATTCCTGAATTGCAACCAAACAAACTCTTCGGAATTTATTGGTTTATCTGTAACTGCGTTACAAGTCATTCCAGAGGAAGTATTAGTATCTATTGCGTTTATTTTTGTTAAAGATTCTTGCGGGAATTTTATTGCTTGCAGAGCTCTTCTTCACAGCGGAAGTCAGTCTTCTTCTTTAACCTATGATTTTGCTAATAAGCTTGGAATAAAAAGAAATAAAATTAACATATCAATTTCATGTTTAAATGGAATGCCTTTATAGGTAAAATCCAAGCTTACTGATGTGATATCAAACAAGCGTGGTTACCACAGAGATCTGGAATTCTTTGGTTTAACTAAAATTAATGATCTAGTACCAGTGAAATATTTCAGTTTTTCATCTTCACAGCTTCCTCAAAACATTAAACTAGTGGATCCTCATTTTAATAAATGACGGAAAATAGATGTCTTGTTAGGTGCAGAATGCTTTTATGAACTATTGAAGGCTGATCAAATTCATCCGCGAAATTCGAATTTATCTTTTCAAAATTCCGTATTTGGATACATTGCTAGCTTTGTAAATTTGGTTCAGATTCAGAAAACGCGATTCATTGCGGATTTATGAATATCGAAGAGAATTTAAATTCACTAATCAAGTCTTTTTGGGAAATTGGGGCTATCACAGAATCTCTCAAAATAAAAAAAAATAGAGAAGAAGTAGAATGTGAGGATCATTTTGTGAAAACACATCATTGGGATAACGAGGGTAGATATATAGTGACTCTACCATTAAAGCAAGAGGTTCAGTTGGGTGACTCTTCGCAACTGGCCACACAACGGTTAAATAATTTGTGGAAGAGACTAGACAAAACCCCTGACATGTCTCGGATGTACTGTAAATTCATGAGTGAATATGAAGCGTTAGGGCATATGAAAAAAAATGCCGTGTGTATCGGAAACTCTTAAATATATACTTCCTCATCATGGTGTTTATAGAGCAGAGGGTTCGACCTACTGTTTGATGAATGAAGGTGTGGTTCAAGATGACCTGTTCTCTATCTTACTACGATTTAGAAAGCATAAGGCAGCTGTCACTGCTGATATATACAAAATGTATCGGCCGATTAGTATAAATCCTGAGTATCGCAAACTTCAATGCATCCTTTGGAAAAACACGTTGAATGATGCATCTGAGTTTTATCAATTACTTACCTTTAGATACGGAACAAAATCAGGGCCTTTTTTAGCAACAAGAGTGTTGAAGCAATTAGACGTAGATGAAAAAGATGAGTATCCATTAGCTTCTGAAACGACACTCAACGATTTTTATGGTGATGACATTTGTCTGGTGCAGAAGATGTCACCTCTGCTGTAAACGACGGAAGTTAATAGCCATGCTAAAATATGCGAAAAATTGCGCAAGTGGTGCTCAAACGACAGAATTCTTTTAGAACAAGTTCCATTCGAAAAATAAGAGTATCACTTTGGAAAATCTTCACAAAGCACCATAAAAATTCTAGGATTTCTGCATGGAATCCAGAAAAACACTCTCTTAGTTTTACTGTAACCAGTTCGACTAACATCTGTACTAAACGTTGAGTTTTGACAGATATTGCTAAACTGTTTGAACGTTTAGGATTCCTAGGGCCTGTAATCATGCGTGCTAGGATGTTCCTGCAAAAGCTGTGGCTTTTACATCTAGATTAGGATGATCCACTTCGTTCCAAAAAGCGACAAGAGTGGGAGACATTTCAAAAGGCCTTAGCAGAGTTGAGATAAATTAAAGTCCCTCGTTACGCTTTAATAAAATCAACTAAAGAAATTGAACTCCATTGTTTTGCTGATGCTTCAAAGGTTGGATATGGTGGAGTGATTTACTTGCGTTGTGTCTCTGAAACTGGTGAAGTGATTAAAGGGACTTTGTTTTGCAGCAAATATTCAGTATCGCCTATCAAAGTAATAACCATTCCTCCTCTGGAGTTGTGTGCAATAGAGCTCCTTTTCAAACTTGTGTGTAAGGTAAAAACATCTTTGAGTTTACAAATTCACAACGTTATTCTGTACACAGATTCAACAATAGCGTTAGCCTGGATTGCTACATCTCCTCATCTTTTAAAAGTATTCGTGTCAAATAGAGTAGCTCGTATCCAAGGGCTAACTAAGGATTTCTCCTGGCAACATGTTAGAACCGCAGACAATCCTGCTGACCTAATTTCTCGTGGTCTGAGCCCGGTAATTATTGTTGATAACTTTTTATAGTATCAAGGACCAAATTTTCTGCATCAATAGATCATTAATTATAATATTGTTAATAACTTGGAAAATTCAAATGAGAACTATGTGCATGAACTGAAACTTATTTCTAATGTAAATTTGACAGTAGCTGTTAACAATTCTCTTTTGGATTGTGTTTTTCGCAATACTAATTGTTATGCTAAAAACACAATCCAAAAGAGAATTGTTATAAGATTTATAAGAAATTGTAGATCCAAGGAAGAACAACTATGTCCTCTGACTGTCTTACTGTCCTTAGTCCAACAGCGAGGCTTTCCTGAAGAATTCAAGGAGCAGTTGAAATGTTTGTCTCTTTTTAGATGAATCTCAAGTTATTCGAGTAGGTGGTATACTGCAGGAAGCTACTTGTCTTTTATCACAAAGCACCCTGCTGTCTTGGAAAAAAAATCATAAATTAACTCGTTTAATTTTGTTAGACCACCACATTCCGAACTTTCATACTGGAGCAGAAGCGCTTTTGCATAGTTTTAGACAAAACGTTTGGCCGATAAGTATACGTAATTTTTCTAGAAAGATCGTAAGAGAATGTGTAATGTATGCCAAGGTAAAACCAGTATTGCTTGATTAAAAGATGGGTAATTTACCATTAGAGAGACCAAATCCGTCCTTTCCCTTTAACCATACTGGTATTGACTTTTAGGGCCCTTTTGGCATAAAATGTACAACTCAGAGAAAGAACAAAGTGCACAAGATTTATATTGCAATTTTTGCTTGCCTTTTGACTTCTGCAGTCCATCTAGAGATAGTTTCAAATTTGTCTACAAAATCATTTATTGCAGCCTTGAAAAGATTTATTTTTAGAGGAGAGAAATGTGCGTCCATATTTAGCGACAATGCTGGAAACTTTGTTGGGGCTAGAAATGACCTGAAGCTACTATATAATTTCATAAAATACTCTGATGAATTCTTAATTAATATCTGACATCTGAAAGGATTCATTGGAAGTTCATCCTTCCTAGGGCTCCTTACTTTGGAGGTATCTGGGAGGCAGGTGTTAAGTCGCTTAAGTTTATCTTAAACGTGCAGTTGGAAGGTTCATTTTTACATTTGAGGAGTTTCTTACAATTTTGAAACAGGTTGAAGAATTTTAAATTCCCGTCCAATATCCTCTCTGTTGAATGACACCAAAGATTTGGAAGCACTTACACCCGCACATTTTTTAGTCGGGAGGCATTTAACATCTATAACAGAGAATAATATTACTATTTTTCTGATAATTCTTTAAAGCGCTGGCAGCGCACTGCTAAAGTGATCCAATTTTTGTGGAAAAGGCGGCAAAATGATTACATCAGTCATTTACAACAACAATTTAAGCGGTATTTTTCTAAGGATAACGTCAAAAAGAGCACTATAGTTTTAATAAAGGAAGACAACATGACCATTTCAACTTGGTTACTGGGGAAAATAGAAGAGTTAATTTATGGTAAGGATAAAAAGGTTAGAGTTTGTATTGCAAAAACCAAGTCAGGTATTTTAAAAAGGCCAATAACTAAATTAGTTGTACTACCAATAGATGCTACATACGTTCAGTGTATATTAGAGTTAAAAAAATATTATTAATGCATTGTATTTGAATTCATATGTTGTACATTTCAAGTTCTGTGTTTAATTATGTTTACTGATTTTGTTCATGCGTATAAATTTAAAATTTCGTGATATATGATTTGGACTATGTGGTGATTTAAAACTGTTTAATTTTGGTCATTGTCAACTGTGTAACAAATGCCCAACCCGGGCAGTATGCTAAGGCAGAAGTGAAGTGACACCAAGATCTAATGAGAGTATAATTTATCTAGAGTGATCTGGCAACCACGAGTAGAAAAGAATAACATGGAAATCTAGCGGACATGTATTGAAGGTGTGCTGGTAGCTCAGGTTGGTCAAGTGTATATATGTGGATGGCAAGAGTGTCCATCCGAGTAAGAAATACTTAAGTTCTCCTGTGTAATGTCTGTTAAGAGAAGTAAAATAAAAGAGGATACAGTCCATTTCAAATTTTGTGAGTGAATCCCGTGAATATTTGTGTAATTAAGTTCTATTCTCAAACATATTGCATACCATTTGTATGCGAATTTAAAAACAAAAAGATATGCACCTTCCCTTTTTAAATTCCTGTTATCTACTGAGAATACAATCAGAAAATTCCAGCTCTATTCTTAATAACATAAGATAATCAAAGTGATTTTATATCGAAATTGTGACAAAAGTTCAAGACACAATCTTTTCAAAACTATTAATTTATTTATTATGCAACGGTTTCAATGAATAATTGCGACAGAATTTGTTTACTGGTTTTCTGAAATACTTGGATGGTAATTAATTTTAGTTAACCATTTCTACTACTTTTTATTTACAGTAGTAGATGAAATAAATTACTTTATTATTTAAAGCAGTCCCAACTTGCTACAACACTTACAATGTTGTTTCTATTTCTTATCCTTGGAGGTCAAACACGCAAAACTAGAAACGGTATAATTATTCATGTCCTTCCATGAAATCCAAACTGATATTAAAAATTCCAGAGTTCTTCCTGGTTCAGCTTAAAACGTTACAGAGCATAATGCGGAAAAAACTTTAAAGTGCTATTTTCGACAGGTTTCAAATATTTTCTGATCATCAATATTCTGTTTTTTTTTCTATCTATCCACTGATGGGCTATATACGTAGGGCTAAATAAAAGCATTATATACCAGAATGTATAACGTTTATTTTTTTGAAATAAGTACGGAAATCTCAACTTATCCTTTAGTTTTTAAAGCGATTAGGTATTTATCAAAATACCAGACAAGAAAATTCAACAAAATCCTCGCCATGATGCGAACTTCAGATGACCAGCCCACAAAAGCAGGTGGTAAGTAAAAAGAAAATTCTTTACATTTTTCCCTGATTTGGGAAGAAGGAAACCCAGACTCCAGATCTAGGTGTCGACGAATTATCATCCACCGCATTTTAGTTTGGGCGCCAACTATAAAGTATATTAGGTTTTTGTAGCAGGAAACAAAAAAAAAATCGAAGCCATTTCCGGGACTCGAATTTGGGAACTCGCAATAGTTATCTCGATCTACTTCCAACTACAGTACGAAAGCCCTTAGTAAGGGAGAAGAAAATTCTTTTTAAGTTTCTTTACACATTTCTTGAATTTTAATGTAAGTTCATATTTCGTTCTTAATTAAGCTAGCGGCGCAAGTCTAAAAATTTGGAAAAGTAAAATAGAAACTGAAAAGATCTTCAAAAGAAAAAAATATTAGTGAAGATGTAAGAGTAGAGACTAAATTGAAAATTTTTATAAGCCTAAGTTTTTCAAAATTTTAACACATTTTCTGCTGTTATTTTGCAATAATTAGTGATTTTATTACTTCCAAGAAGTTTCTTGTTATATTTTTTAATCCCAGCCGACAGTCTGTACTTCTGGGTACAAATTCGGTATAACTATATCAGGTTTATATATGAATGTGTATATATATAAAGCGACCAGCGAAGGCTGATCTATTCCCATACTGTTTACTATGGGTTCGAAGCACGGACAAAGAAGAGACATTTTTACGTCTTTGAGCAACCAAGTTACGTAAACGAAAAAAGTTAATAATTGAAAAAGAACTCTCATACTCCCGAATGCTCCCGGTTAAATTTGGGCATGAAGCTTAAGCAAACAGATGGCACACATTTTATAAGAATTAATTAGCCCAAATTAATCTAATTCGAGATTAATTGTTTATTACCCATACCAGCAAACGTAATTTTGTTCAATTTAGCATAAGGTAAATTTGGAAATAATTGTATGAAACATATGACTCAGTTTTTAGCAAACTCAGATTGATATTTAGCAAACTGTTATACTACATCTAATACAATATGAAATTGAAATCGCTTAATTAAGTCTAAAACTTAAATGCAATAAAAATGCAAAGACATCAGGTGTAAAAATCATCCGCTAATTATTAAGTTAAGAGATTAATTTATTTTCCAAACAGAAGTCAACGTTACTAAAATATTTTCCATCAAAAGCTGCAAGATTTTCTCATCTGTCTGACAACAAGCGGAATCCGTGAAGAAAGAAGTTTGTGGGACTTAATCCACTGTCTAGAGAGGTTGATCAGCATGGATCGAAACTAATGGCAATTTGAAAGAAAAACTGAATGAAGAAGGTGGGGCAACACATCCGAGCGAAGTGCTCCCAGAGTTTCCCGATTAATCTTACAACAAGCTAAAATTATTGTCTTGCTTTCAGTATATTCTAGACTTTTTTACTTCAGTGCTTCCTTCAGATTGATTATGATTTTTATAACGTTCTGTTTTGTCTGATGCAGTCATAATAGCTCATGGCAGATTTCACCTTATAACCTCACTAGAACACAGTATATGACATTACTTCCTCGAATCTTCTATTTCAACATTGCTGCACCTGCCTGCCTTATCACACCATACGTTTAATAGTTTAGCATTGTAGAAGTGACTATGGTTTTCATGTCAGTCATAAAGTTCGATGCAAAGAGCTTATTTCCCTCCTTTGATTTCACATATTATTTTTCGACCTTTGATCTCCCTTTCTTTCGATTATTACAGGGCCCAGTTTCTTGCGTTTGAAATATTCTTATTGTGTAAGCTTTGAGAACTGCGTAGTTGGGTTATAAGCTCTAAACGTGTTTAACTAGCTAAAATGATTGTTATCTAACGTACGAGTAACAGTTAAGTAGGTAACCTTTAAATAATAATAATAAAGTAAATGCAGTTAACTTTATTGTCAGCTACTTATAGTAATAGAACTAAAAACCATAGCTCCAATATAAATACTGCAACTTACTAATAGTTATCATAACTGACTGCTAAGCTACAGTTATTGATTAAAATTCTAAAGTATCTTATTCGAAGTTACAAAAACGTTATATCGGAGGGAAGAACCAGAACAGCTTTCTAACACTTACAGAAAATAGCTAATATCAGCCATTCTAACCTTCCGCTTTGTGAGTGCCTCCTTGCAACAAGCAGCAAAGACAACACAAAGAAAAAGTTTTACTGATTGATAAGATTACATCCTTATTTTAACTTAAGTCGCTTGCCTATCAATTTGTAGAAATATCCAGTCTGAGAGAATAATAAGGCCAAGCATGAAGGAAAAAAAATTAAAATAAAGTTAACTGTTAGCAAAACGGAAATAATAAATCTTAGATACTAACATTTTTGCAACAGCCAATTCCGATCGTGTTTTAAAAGGATCTTTATTGCAAATAATGCTTGTAATTATTCATCTTGAAATTTTAGTGTGGTATTCCATGTTTTTGTCACGTATATCGAAATCTTAAGTTTTAAACCTTCGAAACTACGCTTTTACCAGTTGTGTTCATTTGAGCCTATTTACCGTAAATTTGCAACAACGAAGAGAGTTTCAATGCAGCAAAAACGAAGTAAAACATCGCCGAAAAATTAATTTTGAAAAAAAAAAACGACATTTTGAATTAAATGAAGCAACCATTTTTTACGCTATAAATATATGCCACTTACTAATTATTCTGCAAAAAAAACCTGTGATTTTATTATTTATTATTTCTGTGGTTTTTAGCTGTGAAAAGCTTCATTATATGCAGCCGAAATAAATTCACGGCCAAAGGTTGTTATCAAACATTTCTAGTACAAGTGCACCCAGATTCAACTGTGAGGAGACTGTGGTTTCCTACAACCTCTTATAAGAAAAAAGTAGAATAGTTATATACCCAATATTATTAATGAGATCTATAGCATTTTTGAATTTTACAATGATAGTAAAAATAGTAAATATGATATTTTGAACTTGAAAAATTTCCATCATAGATATCACATGAATAACACCTTTAATATCATGTCCATATGATATTAAACGTAAAAACTGAATTTTTAAGTCATAGAGGAAATCTGTACTTGGTTAGTAATTCGAGCACTTTAATTTTAAAAAAATATATCACGTATTTGAAATCTTAAGACCTGGGTAGAGAATTGGAGTAGATTAATTTTTAACCACGTTATATTTAACGTAAAATTGAATTTTAGTTTAATTTATGACAACTCATTTAAATGATTTGACAAAAATAAATATAATGGTTTTATTTTTTTATTTTCGCCCATTAATTTTTGAAACTTATTCCTGAAATCTTGTCTAAGAGAAAGTTTTGAGAACGTGATATTGATACGGTTGCTGAGACTTCATTTACATTTTATAGTTAGAAAAAAAGATTCAAACTTATGATAGCTAGTAAACGAAAAAAAAAACAAATATTTCTCATTAGTTAGCTAAATTTCCGTTTTTATGCGTGTTCCTTGGGTCAATAATAACTTTTAATAACTTACTGAACGTAACAAACGTATTTTCCAAGAGTGCTTAATCTCTCACTTTGTTTTCCTGCATAATTATTAGTTTCAAGCACATTTCATTTCTTCTGGTTGCTGGGAAGCATTTTTTCACATATTTTATGACTTGCCTTCAGCTAAAAGTTTTAATAAAAAGGATAATTGATAAAGATTCAATGCTTCCATTTAATTCATCAAAATCAAATGCTAATCAATGCTAAATCAAAAAATTAAATCAAATGCTAGGATATCGAAAAACAAAATATTGGAAACCCATAGAGTAGCAAGAATGAAATAAACGCTAAATTTTTAGATTTCTCGATCCGGGAACGATTATAATAATTTTAGAAAAGATTTTATAAACAGCTTAATTTATATAACTGAATTATTATATTTAGTTTAGTATAATAATATTAATTTTCTTATAAAGAGATTAAAACTGTAGAGTTCCTCCCTTTTATTCTGTCAGATGAAGTGTGGATTAACTTAGTGAAATGTTAAGCGAATTAGCTCTTAGTTCAAAAGACAGAGATCGTAAACTCAAGAAGAGGTAATTACCCTTTATTCACTCAAAATAAGATTAACAGTGGGCCTCTTTTTTCAGGCTTTCAGCAAAGCCTCCACCTGGGCTTAAACTCAAAAGTAATAAATAAGAACTAACTAATGACTAACTATGAGATTTAGCCGAAGCTAACACAATTCTAATGTACTTGGTCCTGGTATATAACTATCTATAACTAATTGGTCCTTGTATATCTTAAACTAGCCGGTGAACTATTAAAAGGCACTTAATAATACGGCCGAGCGTAACAACAGCTTAAAGAGACATAGCCAAAAGGCAAACGCTATACTCAGGATTCTTGACTCTCTATCTCGAAGTCACTTGAACTTTCCTTTAATATTATTTCTTCCCTATTTGCATTCAACGCGTTTCTAACAACTCATTCCAGTAGGGAGCTGTAAGTTGAAACGAGATAAGATAGAAAAGGTGATCTAAATAAAAATAACTGTTCTAAAATTAATCATTAACTACTAAATCCATTAAGCGCACGAATTTTATTCATTCGTTGATGAGACAAAATAAAATAAAAACTCAAATAAACTAAATTTCTTCAAGATGGTTACTATTTTCTGTTTTTAGATTTGCGCCGAAAATTAAAACAAGAGCGCAGACTGAACCTACCTGCTAACACACTACCAATCTACCAGCAGGAAAGAGCGAAGTATAAGAGATCCATCCTCCAGGCCAAACTCAACTCTTGGCAAGCATTCTGCACAGAAACAAAAAATGCCTATGGGATTCACCACAAAATTATGACAGGAAAACTATTTAAGCCTGCACAGCTGTACGTCCCTAATAATACGAATGCAACACATGATTACACAAGGGATACCCTGCTTCAGATATTCGGTTCAGTATTCAGTCAGGACAATCCGGCAGAAGACACACCACAACAAGCAATCACACGAGCAGAGCAAATGCCCTCCATTGCAGCACCAGACAAAAGAATCACTATTAAAGAACTAAAGCACATCATGGCACGATTACCGAAGAAAAAGGCCCCTGGCCCAGACGGTATTCACTATGCAATAGTCAAAGCAACCATCTCAGCAACACCAGCTATATTCGTTACACTCTTTAACAAGCTACTACATACGGGTACTTTTCCGCATTCCTTCAAAGTCGTCCAGGTAGTGCTGTTCCTCAAGAAAAACAGAAACCCAGCAGACGTTACATCCTTCCGCCCAATCTGCCTACTTTCGGCCCTTGGGAAACTATTTGAAAAAATCCTGATGAATAGATTACGCCACCATATGCATGTTAACGGCATTCTTAGTCCCAGGCAGTATGGTTTTCGCCCAGGCACATCAGCTACGCACGCCCTTCACGACATCTGCGACACCATTACGGATAACAAGATCAATGGTCGCCATACGGCACTCATCAGCCTGGACCTTAAGAGTGCGTTTGACACCTTATGGTGGCCGGCATTCTGCAAGCACTACGAGCCATGGGATGTCCAAGCAACATTTACAACACCCTAAGTCATTACCTACAAGACAGACGACTGATACTAGTGCATCCAACAGGCATTATTGACAAAGCACAAACGAGAGTGTGCCCACAAGGCTCCTTTGCGGGCCCCCACCTCTGGAACCTTACATTTAACAAAGTTCTAACAGCTCCATGGCCGACGCACACAAAAATTTTCGCCTATGCAGATGATGCGGCACTCATCGTCCAAGGACATTCCAGAGAGGAACTGCAGCAAAACTGTAATGAAGCCTGCCACATCTTCCAGCAGCGATGCGATGAACTGAAGCTAGTAATAGCCGAAAGCAAATCGCAAATTCTCCTAGTGCCAAAGAAAGGAGGCTCCCTGGCAAGAAGACCAAAGATTACACTAAACGGGCAAAGGCTAAAAATAGTCAAAGCACTAAAATACCTCGGCATCACAATCGATGAAAAACTCATGTGGATACCCCACATGCTCTCAATTAAAAAACGCACACAGGCCATAACAAAACAACTTAGACAGCTTCAAGGATATAAATGGGGCTGAAACCACCATATCCAGAAAATTTTTTACACAACGGTGGTTGAGAAGATTGTTACATACACCGCGGCTGTATGGGCACTGCCTATGCAAGGCAGAAAAGTCAAGCACCTCTCAACCATACAGCGCCCATTTGCTTTAAGCATCACCCGCGCCTACAGAACAACATCTTCAGACGCCATAAATGTACTTGCAGGTCTGCTCCCCCTGCATATAAGAACCGAGGAAGAAGCCGTACGTCAACTACTAATGCAGCTACGGAAGCCCACAACATACATTGATGAGCATTTCACCCCACAAGATTACGAAGAAAAATTGACTTCTGTCAACATTCACCCTGCAGAATACGGCGCAGGCGTCAAATTACACATTCCGTCAACAGTTAACCACAGACCCTCCAGTGTCTTAATATACACGGATGGGTCCAAAATAGAAAGTAACGTAGGAAGCGCGATAATAGCTATGCATGACAATACTGTCGTTTCCCAATGGAAGGGTCAGCTGACCACCAACAACAGTGTCTTCCAGGGGGAAGCAGTGGCAATAGCACAGGCCATCCGCTATCTGCTGACGCAGAAAATTACCAAAGCCACAATTAAAACTGATAGTCTTTCAACTATTTATGCCATTGGCAACCCTGAACACCAATCAGCAATAATTAGAGGTATACAGCAGGACCTAAGGGATAACCAACAGCACGACATTCAAATAGCATGGACTAAAGCACACGCGGGAGAGCTTGGAAACGAGGCTGCAGACACCCTTGCCAAAGAGGCCGCAAATGGGAACGCAGATGAACAAATCCTCATCCCGTGGCCGCACTCACACCTGAAAAGGACCTTACGACTCAAAGCAACCAGCAAATGGCAGGAGGAGTGGGACAACAGCAACACAGGCCGCCGTACTTATTACCACCTTTCATACGTTTCACAAAATCGATGCTGCGGAAATCCGTACCTGACGCGGTATATCACAGGGCATGGTCCCTTTCCTGTCTATTTCGAAAGGTTCATGATCAGCCATACAAATCAGTGCTGCTGCGGAGAGATAGGCTCCCCGGAGCACTACCTCACAGAGTGCCCTCTCACTGAAGGTATGCATGTCAGGCTGCCAACACAGAACCGTCAGGCCTTCTGCAAATTTCTTGTTAAGCAGAGACATTTAGTAAACTGTATTAATAAAATTATGGAGAAGGTTTCAAGCCTCGGGATTGACCTGTGTCACGTCTAAACAACCCCAGTGCTCCGACTTCGATACAAAAGGTATCAGCACAAAGTTATACTACATGCACAGTTATTCCTAAACGAATTATAGATGCAATATAATAGCATAATGTTCCAAACCGCACAAACTGGGGTGCGGATCTTTTGACTCAGTGCTAGTATGAATAGTACAGTATGCGCACAAGTCGTAACCGGCAATAAGTTTCAATTAGTAGTATCACGGTATATCGCATTGTTTACCTACAGTATATATCTGTATATATTAGGCATTCCAAAGATTGTACTTCGATTTATGCACACCATACTATGCATCCGCATATTACCAGCTATCAATGTATTCTTTAATTAATGTAATGCAGATTTTCTCATTATGCAAACAAATGTTAATAGAGTTTAACAGTTTCTTATCTTCCTTCTCAATGTGTGAATTGTAAAGTAAATGTTCTATGTAAATTGTAATGTAAATATGTTAATATGCCTTTATCCGGAAATAGTTTTTTGGCACTAATTAACAATTCTTCTTCTTTCAATAGCATTATAATTAATATTCTCTTGAATTCTGGTGTATAAATATTAATCTCATTTTAGCATTACATGTATGGCAAACTAAAAACTCTTGTTATAAGTGCAATCACTTTACTCTTTTTTAGTTGGACGGCAACTAATGTTAACTGTGCTTAATTTCTTGTACAAATCCAGCATTATGTATTACGCATTTAAACAGCTGTTATATATAGCACCTATGATTATATAATTATGCACATAAATACCGTGTATTAATGTTTGTACGTCATATACTGTATGTCACTGAAATGATCTTCTGAGTACTAGTATATAGTATAATACATACAGTATAACATAATTCATGTAACCTATATATATATATTTCAGTTAATTATTATTATATGTATATTCATTTAATTATTATTATATGTATAATTATAACATTATGTACCTAGAAGTGCAACTGCATTAGGTATTTTAAATATTCTGTCTTCTTCTTTAGGCATCTACTCTAAAATATAAGTTACTGTAAAACGCAGATGTACAGGATTTACCGGTTTTGCACATCGGTATTTCTGTATATCTGTTTTCTATATTTTTGTATAACATAGGTTACAATCATTTCTCTTTGTTACGCACATAACTGAGTTTCCACTATTATTTCACTCATTCAATAATGCAAATATGTTGAGTATATCTCTCTCTCACTCAAAATGTATGTCATGCAATAACTATTGCAATTTATGTACTCATTATTATGCTTATATGTATTAATATATGTATATGTAATTACTTTCCATAGCATTTACAATAATCCAGATCCACAATGTATTGTATATAGTCATTAACGGTTACATTCTGTTACGTCAAGCTATGTTAAATCGCAAGTCAAAATATTTATACTCTTTTGAAGATAATAAATTTCATTGGTCATCGAGGTAGCAGTCAGGCCGGGTTCCATACAGCAGGCGCTGGGTTTGAGCTTTTGTAAACCCCACTTCTCCTCTCGGCTCTAGACAAAGGTGGACGTGGCGCTATACCAATTAACCACAATGGTAGAGGGATGGTGCCCACGTCCCCCGTCGCATGTCGCATGTTTTTAGATTTTCTTTGCTGGGAGAAAACAAAAAATAATTACACATAAAAAATATTTTTGCAAGCCCCGCGCGCAAGCAATCCAGAGAAATATAAGTTGAATAATGAAGTCTTTTCTTTTTTAAATAAATGCTTAAGTCTCCTTCTAGCGTTAATTAAAGATGAAATTATATCACAACAAGCTATCTTTCTACCAAGTGGCATTGTGATTTTGAACGGATCATTTTAAACATATGATATTTAGTTCTACATCTCTAGTTTCTAGGCAAGCGAATTCTTAAACTTCTAAATCCAACATATCACATCAGCTTAAAATTATTTCAAGTTTCAAACTAAAGTAGGAGCTAAGATTAGATTAGATGTTTAATTTAATTTCAGGAGTTTTCTACTTTTAAGTTTTCAAGTACTTTTAAACTTTTTTGAATTTTAATGGGACATTCTTCGAGGTGTTAGGATGAAATCCTAAGTTTTTCCGTTGTGCCGGAAGTGTTTTTTTCCTCTGCATCAGCTTCTGGTGGGGTATAAACGTATTATTTAGATTAAATATTATGATGATGCGAAAGTACTGATAAAATATGATGTTTTGTTGTATTCATATAAACAATTCTGAACTCTCTACGACAATACATTTTCTTAAACAACCTAAAAAAGATTTTTGATATTCAAGTATGGACAATAATATGTTAAGTAAAAAGCCAAACGTGTTTATGCGAAATTACCTGCTATTATTCTTATTATTTAGGAATTCAACTTATTTCAATGCGTTTTCAGCACTGTATTTAATTTAAAAATATCTTTAGCCTATTTTAAGACATTCCAAATGTTTTCTTGATTGAAAAGAAATAAATACCCACAAAAAGTTAGAACTTCGCCAGTTTCGGTAAAACGTTAAGCTCTAAAACCTGAAAAATTGGTTTTATTTCCGTAAATCTTTGATAAAAAATAGTTAATAAAATGTACTCAAATATGAGATTTGTAGGATTCAACGATCACATTAAAATCCGAAATATCAGCACAGGGAAAAGGCTTACTTTCCTTTCACTATGATCTTTCAAGTTCCATCCTCAAGACACTAAAATAGCTAAGGCAGTCGTAAAATCTTTAATGAATAATAGCCTCATTAAAATAAGAAATTATATGATTCTTTAATTATAAGAAATGACTTCACATTTTGGAAAAGTGTTTATTAGAATTTGTCACATATAATTCAAAACTTTCATGGAAATAAAATATACTTTCTCAAAAATTTGAGAATCGCACATTATCCTATTTTCGAACAAAATACGCAAATGCATTCTAACTTTATTTCAAAGGCAAGCTGAAACAGTCAGTTAAGATCCAATTTCTTTAAAGATTAAATGAGACAGATTTTGTTCGATTCATGATGAAATTACCGGATCCGATTGATTGGTTTCTTCAATCCCGCTAGTCTACTAGTAGGCAGCGCAATGATTTACTATGAACTACATCAAAAATACAATTTCTTTCCACTAGTCAGCAGTTTCGATCTTGTTTACATTATTATCATGTTACTGATACATGAATGCGCCTAAATACAGTGTCTGCACTTTTTGACAAATATTTTGCTGTGTAAGTACATGTCTGTCCAGAAAGAAATGAGGCTGATTTTTCTCGACCTGTAGAAGGAATTGTAATATTTTGTGAAGGATATAAACTGTTTGAATTTTTGTCAATTAGCTGTATAAGTCATAACTTGTCAATAAGCTCAGTTTTTATAGACTGTGGATCACTTGCGAAGTAGCTGAATTTCGAGCAGTGTTGCGCCATAAAATTTTGAATTAAATTAAAAAAAAAATCTGCGATCAAGATACTTACTGTCACATACAATGCTTGCTGAAAGGCTGTTTTACCGGAAGCATAATTCAAATAAAGAAAAGAGAGCATCAGGGATGCGTACAGAACAAAGTCTCACACTGTACACCGTATAATGCTCATAACGTGAAAGTAGTTTTAGGCTCTAGCTGGTATCTGAGTTACAGATTAATAGCAGATCAAGTGAATCTTCCAGAATCTATTATGAATGAAATCATTACATAAGAATTACAGATGTTTATGCAAATAGATTACTAAAATTCTGAATGAAAACTACAAGAATCGTGCGTCAATCTCACTTGAGTTTAGGACCTTGAGAGGAGTACCTTGGCTCAAATCCACCTTAAAAAGCATCATTTAAGAAAAAAACGGTGCCACGAAGAGTAATTTCAAAGAGATCTGTGTTCAAGATTTTTCAAGTCAACTACGGCATGGAAGAGAGCAGTTGGCAATAGTGTGTTGAAGCTCGAGGATTTTATTTCGAGAAGTTTTATGAGCGTGTAAGGCTATCTGTAAATAAATGTTTCATTCAAGGAAATGACATTGACATGTATATGGTTACTGAAACAGAAGTCGGGCCTACTGCTAAATTCAAAATCCTGAAGTACTGTTCCTATCGTTTTGGCAGGTTTTAATCTTACGTAAACAAAAACATTTCATCTTCTTTAATCCCTCAGGACAACAGCAAAGGCTACGATACTGTGTTTGTCTCAGTTACAAGTTACGGAGACGTTTCCTTCACTGCTGTATATAACCTTCCAGACAGCTGGCTTACATGTCCTCTTGTCCGTTATATCTAAAAGCATGTCTAATATCGATGGAAGAGATTTAAACGCAAAGCACACTCATTGAGCATGTGTTGTTGTGACTTATCCAACTTGTCTGGCAGTAACATCAGAACAAACTCACGAAATTTATCGTGGCAAGTCCTGCAAGATTACCGCCTGTCGTTGCCAAGAGCCTTGAGCACCACACAGTTGACAATACGACTTTGCTCAGTTCTGCCCCCAATTTTTACGGAGAGCAATCCAGGGGGACGGGTACAAGGGTCTAATACCGCCTTTTCCCCTACCACCAACTTCTGGAGAGGACTTTCGGCTCGCCGTATATTTAGAGTGCCCCATGCGGCACAGACGCTGTACATTTACAAACATCCATGCCTATTCCACTCCGGGATCCGAAACCGGGCCCTTCGATACGGCAATCGATGTTGTTAACCACTATCCCAGTTGGACGGCGATTGGGGTTGTAGAAACAATAGTTTAAAGGGCAAGGCCTTGGATGCGTTAATGCTCAATAATCCCAAATTGAGGAAGCTACATATAGAGCATTTCACCCAGGAAGACAATTTGATATGTCCGACATAATATTTTCTAACTATGGCATCCCCCCACTTTAGATACGCTCGCTACGTTTTCATAATATCCTCAGGAAAAACAAGCCTAAAAGCAAATGTCTCCCAAATGAATTTGATATCGATAAAATAATTGAGGATTTTACCATGCGTTTAAACATGCTTATGAAAACGCCATCAGCATTGTTACTGTAAAACATTCTAGGAAAATTCTTCAAAAGATTAAAGCAACTTACATTAAGAAACTGCCTACGTAGGACATAGCAACTTACGTGGGATCTGGCAATCAAAACAGATTTAAACCGCTTAGCAAAATGATTTAAGTAAATTAATAAATCCATACTGATACGTGGGAAGAAACATTGCAAATCTAGAATTAATTATAGAGCCCTTCCGGAAATTTCTCAAATCGTTTAAGAACAAGCATAAGTGTAATCTGCCTATTAATGCTGCGAATTCTACATACTTAGATGTTGACAGAGTGAGAGCTTCTCTGATAACTTAGTCAGCTATTCGCTCCTAACGCGACACTATTAGACGCAGAGTTCATCACGGAAGTTTAATTTGTTGATTCCTGGATCTGTGTACCATCTTCAAGCCATGTACCTGACCTCACTACTCCTGGTGAAATTCAAAATGAAACAAGTAAGCTGGACATTAAAAGGCCCGCGGCTCTTGAAAGAATTACCAACAACATGTTGTACAATTTACCTTCCAACACTATCGCCAAATTCACTGTAATTATCAGTGGCTTATTGACTCTAACTTATTATCTTAGTCATTGAAACTTGCCAAGATCTTTGTTCTCGCCAAGCATGAAAAGGACAGGGCTAATGTGCAGAACGTTCGCCCCATAAGTCTGCTTTCTAATTTCAGCAAAATGTACCAGAACATTATCTAAACAAGCATGAATCCATATCTTAAGTTACTTCTCTTCGATCAATAAGGATTCATGAAGCAACTGTCTACTCCAAAGCAACTATGCAGGTTAGTTGAATTTATTGCGGTAGCTCTGTACCATAAAAGATGTACGACATTCATTATGCTAGACGTGGAAAACCAAGGAATTTGATGACCGTAACTAGCATATGTGTTGAATTACAAATTAATTAAGATGAATTTTAGTCAGGAAATTATTCTTTTCCTTAATTTCCGCTTTGCCGACCGAACTTTCAGTGTCAGTCAAGGAAATGTTTAGTCAGCCTTCAAAAACATCACTGCAGGAGTGTTTCACGGTTCCTGTCTTGCATCAATTCTCTATCTTTTTTACATAATTAATTTTTTGAGAGATGAACAGGATCATAACTCTATGTTAGCTTCCTTTGTCGACAATACGGCGGTAGCCGTGAGTTCTATCTAACTAAATAATGCCATTTCTAAACTCTAAAATTTTGTTTTAGATATTGAGAACTGGTGGAGGAAATAGAGAATCGGTATATATGCCTTAAAAATCTAAGCTCCTATTCGTAAAGAGGCACACGATTGGGAAGAGAGAATTGAAAAACTTCTACTACTTGGGGTAATTGTGAGCTGTGTAAATAATATAAGTTATCCAAGGGTTATTATTGGCCAAGGCGCACATGGACTTGTTTTATTAAGCACGTTCTAAGAGGAAAATGTGGTACCGCTAATCAACTTTCTGTAATCCTAGAAAATTACTCTACTATCTCTCAACAAAAAGTGAAGGATATGCCTATGCATTATAAGGCCAATGCCAATTCTATGCTACGCATACGCAGCTTGGGCATTAGTCTCAGAGGCAAATTTCCACAAACTTCAGGTAGTCCAGAAAAAGATTTTTCAGAAGAATTGTAAATGCTCTTTACTTGACAAGAAACAAACTGATCCATAATAACTTGAAATTCGCCGTATAGTCACTTTACTCAACTTAAGGAGCGGCTCTTAAAAACTGGACTTAGCTGTGATGTGCAAATTTTTCAGAAGTTCTTAGTTGCCAAATCATTTCAGAAAATTATTCGATCAGACCATTTGCTTCTCACCTGCTTACAGACCCCAACTTCGCAACCTAGCTTTGACTGCCGACGTTTACTTGTTCTCTTGTTGGTTATTTCTGCTACAGCAGTTATTCATCATTAGTCATCTCTCTAACCGAACTAAATCTCGCAATTGATAAATTCAGCAGCACGTAATAATTAATGTTTATATTTGTAGTCTCTCACGTCCAGTTAATTTAAATATTAAGTTTTACTTTTTGTTAGTGGCATCCCGAAAGCAGTGGAGGTTTAAATTGTAAGCACAAGTAGTGACTTTGTTTAGTTTAATGCTCTTAGTAAAAAGGTTTGTTTAAATATTCCCAAGATACAGTTGTTATTTCGTGGGGGCGATAATCATTGATTTCTTTCAATAGGGTTCAAGAACTTTAGTTAAAGGAGAGAAAGGAACTCTACAACTTACGTATAGTTACAACAGCGTTTACATGTATTTTAAAGCGTAGAAGTAAAAATTTTCATGGACATGAAAATCTGGCTATTGGCGTAACTGATCTCGCAATACGTTTTCAGTGAAAAAGACTGCATTAAATTTTTTTGAAACATCATTAAAACAATACAGAATGAGAGTACATAACTTCGCAATCGAAGCAAAGCTGTCACATATTTTTAAATGCAACATGTTTGATATGAAACCATTAAATTCCACTCATTTTCGCTGCCAAGGTTTCTGTGTGGTTGACAAAAAAGGCAAATAAGATTTCATTTTTGATGGCAGTTTTAAGGTAAATATTGCCGGTTGTTTATTTTGTTGTAACACCAGCACTAATGTTAATTCCTGTTGTCCATTTGCAACAACATGGACAATAGGCAATGCTTTGACAGTTTGAGATTTATGAACGAAGTCTAAACAATTCCTCTGTAAAAGTTAAATTTTTTCGGAAGATTCCTTTCTTCAGCTTTCTTCCAGAGTGTGAGACTTTCTAACTGATAAGTAAAAGTTTTAACTAAAAATATATGTTACTTTTTTCGAAGAATAGAAATATTGTACTTCCATCTAAATTTAGAAAGAAAGTAAGAATGAACTCATGGCCAAGCAAAATTCTGTTAGGATAATTTACTGAACAGAAACCTACAGTTTTATGTATTATCCCACCGTTTTATTGTATTATGTAAGCCAAATTAAAAAATCAATAAAACTGAAAACAATTTATTCTCTGGGTTTTTACGGTATTGCTCTAATAATGCAACTAATGGCGGTACCTACAGTTGTAGCCATATCCTATTTTATTATTATACAGTCATCAGAATTTCTTTCCTCTTCCTGCAAGATATATTGACATATAAATTTTTTCACATAAGCATACTTTTTCTGACGAACCGGATATGTATTATAAACATATGCTCCAATTTCCGGCTAATATTTCTGCTCAAACAGTATCGTAATTACCATTAAATTTCATAGAGTTAAATTTGCAATATAGACAATTAATTTGGTGTCCTGACACAACGTGAGTTAACAGTTGAAGCTCGGTTCTGATTCATTAAAAGTCCTGTCTTATGGTTTGTCTTTGAAAAGCAGCTGTTACGATACTTCGACGGGTTGTTGATTGGGAAGATGAGTTTTTAATATATATGAGCCGGACGCTGAACAAAAGGAGGGGGAACTAATACTTCGATGAGAACACAAGAAATTACAAGAGAATATTAAATGTTGTATCATAATAGCTGAAGATTATTGGGAAGATGTTAGATAAAATATTGAAGTAAATCAAAAACATGTTCTCTTCTTTCAAAAAGCTAATTAAAGGCTTTGGACAGATGCAATAAATTGTTAAGTACAAAAGCTATGTTGCATACATATGCTGAATTATTATCGATTCAGTTTCGCTACATTACTTATTATGACTACTAGAATTCTAAAGGCACGTTGTTTCTCTGATAAAAGATTTCAGTCAGTGATTTAAATAGGTAACAAAAAGGAAACGTAATTTAGTTATTAAACCTTTAACGAATTTATATCTTGTTTTAGGGAATAGATTTGGTGTCCTGACAAAGTAAAAGTATTAAAACTTGGGAAAAATATTTGTTCCAAGCGTCATGCGTAAGATACCAAATTAGATAAATGCATGTAAATGATTAAATCACTTTTTATAAATAAGCATAAATATATTCTTGTTGAGATAACTTATGGTAAAACAGTATCACAGCAGAGTTGCATTTTACCTTTGAAAGAGAAGGAATTGAAGAACCTTTGAAGAAAGAAATCTTTTCATTCTCATTTTAAAAACTCAATTTAAATATAAGCCTTTATGTTCTATGCTTATGATTTCTAGGATTTTGTATCCTAAACTCTAAAACTTATTAGTGTATCATAAACTGACTGAGTTAAAACGTTTTCAATCGTTAAATTAAAATCTGTTCACCAAAAGCAGATGACAGTTCTTCCTATTGTTACAATTTGCATATCTTCATATTTCATAATTATTTAAAATGTTTGAAACTTTAAAGATAAATTATTCGAAGTATTCGACAGTAATTAAAATGTTTTTTTAGATTTCGTACAATTTTTTTAATGAAATACTGTTTTAATAAAATCACCCGAGGATGGCATTTGGAAATTGATCAACCATTCTACTCTTATGTATAGCCTCACTTTTGAAAATTCCGTTTCACGCAATTTAGTTTTCAGAAAGGATCTAAACTGTGCCAACGAGAGAATTCTGAAGATTTTGGCTTTTAGGAATTTACGAAAAATAATGATAGCAGAAAATATCATTTTATATATATAGTGTTTAATAAAAAAGTATAACTTTAAATATAGAGAAAACGATATATCTTAAAGCAGTTTTGCAAGAAGTTTTGGCTGCCTAGGAAAATTGGATTGAGGAAAAGTATAGTTTCTTAGTAAATAGACATAATCTATTACTTCCAATCTTTCACATCAAACACTGCACTTTGCAAACCTCGATTTTGGAAATAAATCCAGGTAAGCAGACAAAACCTAATGAACAGAAATTATGATAAGATATTGAGAGATTACTTTTAACTATTAGGCAGATTTATTAGATTTTTGTTTTCCGTGAATAAAGAACTCGAAAATTCAGGTATGCTCTTGTCGGGATTCGAAACACAAAGAATTTGGAAATGCTAATATAGGCAACATAAGCAGGTGTAAGCCGGTATTTTAATAAACAAAATGCTACGAGTTATTGTATGAAAAAGCAATTTGTTGCATATAGACAAAAATAATTAGATATATTTTGTAAAAAATGAAGGTTGTCCAGGAAATTAATGAGAAAATTACTAGCAAAGTCTTCAGTTATTTTTCGAAGTTCGGAGAAGTTCCTGAAGGGGCTCAGTTGCTATCGGCACCACATTTACGGAATTTTATATAAAATATACGTGCGAGTTACATTTATTGCTCGTGATATCCTTATATGATAAAAACTGGTTTGTTTCCACTACGTTTATTTTTTTAGGTTACTTATTTTTTAGAAAAACTCTCACCCCCCTACATTTTTTCAAATTAATTTTCAAGTGCTAAAAAATACAAGCATAGTTCTTTTGATTTCAAAGACAAAAAAAAAATAAACACTAATGTTTTATCACTTATACCTATATGTCACAGATACAAATAAATCCCAGTGCATGCTTATATCCACGTCACTATTACGTACAATTGCGATATTCTCGAAAAATGTAATTATCAAGTGTATCTTAAAACCTTTGTGTAATGTTAACCACGAACAGAAATTCTGTTTTTTTTTATGTAGATTAAGAAAATTAACCTTCATAAAAATATTTCTTTTTGTTCACCAGTGTATTTACTTAGCTAATTAAACTCAATACTTTTAATTAAGGCTACTAAAAGGTAAAATGCTTTCAAATAAGCATAAATATTTAAGAATTAGGAAATTACCTTTATACAAATACTTTAAAAAAGCACTTTTTCCGTGAATCTTGAGGCTTAATTTTGAACACGACTAATAAATTGAATACTATAAAAAGGTAAAAGCTTAGATATTTTTCTCTTCCGTAAGACATTTCTCATAGATTAAATATTTTAAATTAGGCAAAAAACTTTAGCAAAACAGATTTAAGATCAGTTAAATTAAATAAGTTTTGAATAAACAAACATAACTTAAATCTAAAATTGCCATCTTAAAACCGATTTTAAATGTCAGATGCTGTTAGGATAAATTCAGCTTCTATTTTACTTTAAAAATATATTCATTTAAATACCAGTTTCCGTTTAGATAACATTTTTCAAGTTTCAGTGTTAATTATGGGATGCGAAATTTGACAACATGAAAATGCTATAAGTAATAAGATCCTTTGAAGTGCTTATAATCGAGTCATAGGTAATTTTGTTTGCAGTACAAGAATTTTAGACTAAAGTACACGAAGGTGATACTACATTAAACGTCTCTTACTGCCTGGCCTCAGTCATTTCGTCATGTCATTTGGTAATTTTTTTCAAGACCGTTTACGAAACTTTTTCTTAGGTAAATATTCAAATACTTTACTTCTGAGATTTTTTTTGGTTCCAATGGGGATCCTCAGCCGACTTCGACTTGGCCACTACTAGGGTCAGAAGTGGTGGTCACTCTATTATGGAGGCACCTTTGCCTCCAATAAAGGGACTGTCAGTTACAGCCATGCCTTCTGCGAGATTCGAACCCAGGCCCTTTGGTATCGTAGCCGGCTCTCCTAACTACTATACCGTCTGGGCGGCTTACTTCTGAGATAAAATGGTACATTTGCTCCTGTAAGGCTAGAAGAGGTTTTGGAAGCGAAGTAAAGAACTGAAAAGTGAGAGAGATGTAATCACTAACTGGGGAGCATTTTTTATGTAAATGTCACATTACATTATTGTTTGTCCCTTGTTGTAGTTTCGTGCTACTATTTTTCAAAGAGTTACCTCAACAAAACCAATACTTTTTAAACAAGCAGCACAAATTTGAAGCATTAATGCCCTTCATTCTTGGTCTTTTCTCTTGATTCTTTTCTGTTTCGATTTCTAACTAGTCATGAGTACATGTTTGTATATGATTTAAAATTGATTCGAACATACGTTTTGTTTTATCTTTGTGTTACATCTGTGTTATATTCTTAGTTTTTGAGAGTTTAGAACTTCGTGCAGGATAGCATACTTTATATTTTTCATGTGCAAACTCGTATTTTACATACTTTGATTTTACTTCTAGACTCCGCTTCTCATTTGTGTGATGTTTCACATTTCTGTCATCCTATTTGTTTTATTTATTTCGCAGATACATATCTGAAATATTATCCCTGGAATTATTTCGCAAAATCGTTCCTGCACCGGCACAAAGGCTTTCATTTTTCTGTAATCTCCTATTCTTTATTTGCCTACTCGAACTTAAGTCATGGCTTATGAAACAATTTTTATTGAGCAAGCGATGGCGTGGTCGTACCACAGGATAGCACACTTACACAGGATGAATGAGGTACGAGTCCGAGCGTGACGGCCGGGATCTGAGGCGGGATACGAAATCAGGGAAGTACAGGAAATGTCGACGAAACAGAAAGACGCCTATGTCTTTCTTGTTCCAGTACCGGTATGTTTGTCTTTACAGTACTTTATCGCCACCGGTTTCTGAGCTATGTGCGAGGTTCCTGAACTGGCCGATCAGCATAGTTGAATTGTTTCTGGCGCTTAATTTGATAAGTATTAAGTAGGACCTTAAAGCGAGTTAGAGTGAGGTCGAAATCATCACAGGTAAATAAAACAGGCAAATCGACACCTTGTATTCGGCGTAGATTTTGTAAAATCCCAATCGGTTTCGTGAGCAACACCAATGATAGTAGGAGCAAGCATCAGTTCTCTTGCGTCTTGATCATCATTGGTGTTGCTTGATTTCAGACGTTTTGAAACAAGTGTTCCTAATAGAATTTACGCGCCGACAGCCGTATAATGTCTGAAGTGAATAAGAATCTACTAAGTAATATTGAACCGAATCCTATGGACTTATTTTGTTATATTATAATCTGCTAAGGTAAAGACAAATCTTTTTTTTTAAATTTTAATTTATTTTGTAATCTTCGTGAGGGCATTCTGCAGCACACAGTTGTGGGCCAAAAGTGCGTGTCAATTTAAAGTTTGTCAATTTAACGAGCCAAGTTCAGGCTGTTCTAGTTACTATACATAACGTAAATCCGAAAGTAAATTTTTCAAAGAATGTGAAAGCCTTCAGAAGTTATAATTTCAAAAGAAAAAGACATAAAATATCCGTATGTTATAAAATAAAAGCAAAATTCTTTATTAAAAAATGTTGAGCAAAATTGTTCAAACAGAATTATCAAGACAACGCGAGAATGAGGAACACGTAACTAGTACATTGATTTAGAAGTGATTGTTCACATGCGTAATGACGAAAGTAAATTCACATCAATAACTGACACCTAAAGTTAAGTTCAGTTGATAAAGAATGAATTTATAAATGCTGAAATTAAGGGGTTAGATGCTAAAATGGCAAGACTTTTTTCCCCAATGGAGGGCTTTAACCATTGGTAGGCCTTGACCACTTCTAAGATCGGAAGCCGGGATCTCTCTATTATGGAGGCATCTTATAGGTGGGTCACCATTGCCTGAAGGGACAGAAAAGTTACATGCATGTCTTTTCCGGGATTCGAACTCGGGTCCTTCTGAACGACAGCCAGAGTCATTAACCGCTTTCCCCTTCTGGGACCAGGCTAGATCTTTGTTGCTCAAGTCAAAATTACACCGCACGTTCTCTGATACTCGTACGTTCTCTCACGCTCGCTCTCGCACGTTCACTGTCTTAACAAATAAAATAAAAAAACTCCAATTTTTAAATAACGTAAAATCCAGCACGACGTTGATATTAATTTTACCACTTTTGATCCATTTATAAAAGCTAAAATCACACTAAAGTTGTCACATGTTCAATTTAAAAAAGCTTATAATTTTGAAATTTCGACAATTACTCCGATTTCATTGCTTATGGTTTCAGAAAAAAAAAGAATGTAAACATGCAAAAATAAATTACAAGCTTTCTATTAAATCCTCATGAGCTTCCATTTAAAGTGCTTAAAATTTGTTAAAAATTGTAAAGGGCTATTAATTTTACTCTTTTATTTGCAGGTTAATTATAGTTATATCGGCTATGTTTGTTTTAATATCTACTTAACTACAGACCTCTTGATCTATCCTCTGTCGTTATTTTACAGCTTTTGTATTTTAGATGGGTATATTAGTAGTTCTGCATTGTAGTAGAAAAAAACCATGAATGGCATTGCATGTAGTCTCTCAATCATTGTATGATTATTTTGGCATTTTGTCTCGATAAATGTTTCCCCAATTTTAAAGCAAAATCTAATGTTAAAGGTCCGTTCTTGAAATTCTCCAGCTTGAAAAGCGTGTAGCAAGCCCCACAGACTAAATAAGAAATTTCTTTAAAATATTATTGTTAAACAATTTCACATTTCTCAGTTCAGTTTGAAATCGGGTTAGTCTGCCGACGTAGAAACTGAATCTAGAAATTTTTGAGCACACTGTATATTTGTAATAAACATTTCTAAACATTGTTTAATTTATCACGTTCTGTTCATTTCCTACTGTCATTTTTTTGACATTATTGTCAGCTTGCTGGAGCAAATGTCTTCCAGAATATAACTAAAAGAGATGGCGCATTCAGGAACAATAATGTTATTTACAGAGCTCCATTTCATTGGGAAAACATTTTGCTGTCTTTTGTACCCAGAGTTCAATAGAGGAAGACTTTGTATTAACTAATAAACTAATGAAACTAATAAAATCTTTGGAACTAATAGAATCTACCTATGCATAAAACGTAGTTTTCTCTAAATGAAAAAAAGGGCAGAATACAGAATATAATTTTATCTTATCTTAGTATTGTACCCATAAGCTGTGACTCCAGAGCAGCGATCTCAAAAGTTTTTTTATCGTGTACTCCGAAGGGTATAATAATTTAAAATTGTATCCCATGTAATATAATATAACGTAATATGCACAATCATACACTCACAAATGACACTGATCTTATATCTTTGTCGTACCTCCAACTATCACTTCGCTGAGGCCCTGGAGTTGGCGTACCGAATTTGGAAGCCACTGGTCTAGAGGGTACTAGCACTGGTGGTACACAAATGCCCATCCAGATCAGCAGTTTAGAGAGAAAGCTTCTCCTCCCAGTATTTTATATCATTAATGTTAATATCCTATCCATTAACGTTAATAAATATCGATGCAATGCTCGCCAGATTCACAAGATGTACTCCGAAGTTATCTGAGAGGTAAAGTCTTCAGATATAAGTGCTAGACTACTGATAAACTGATGTATGCTGACAAACTCGCAGTGCTTTATATCAGGAATCGAAAAGAAGACAACTACACTGAAATTCGGGTTAAACTTTATGCAGTTTAACGGCCAGAACTAAGTAATGTTTTAAACAAAATTTTACGCCTGTGTGATTATGTAGGCATAACTGTCTTTATGTCATAACGTTCTTCACTGATAAGTGATCACTCAAGTAAAAATATAAAAGATAAATACACGACGACAAACTTTACAATATGTCTCTTCTATTGCTCAGTAAGATACGCATTATATCTTTATTGTCTTTGGTATTTTCTATTTAAGCTGAGCAGTTTATTCTATCGGATCATTTGCACTAACACAGCAAAATTTCCTTCATATGGTAAAGAAACTCCGATGGAAGATGGTGTAATTCTCAACTATGAAATAGAACCAAGATTAAACTGTCAAAAGATGAATTTTTTTCTTGCCTTAGAACAAATATCGACCGATATAAGGATGTCACCCGTTTATTTCAAAATATGTTCAGGAATCAATTCGAGTTAAATTTAAATTGCATATTCCGAAAAAAAGTCGTTCTCCTTTAATTTTGTGTGTAAGAATTTAAAACTGCAATTTATTCTTCTTAACAAAAGAAAGAAAAATTAAGCGAATTCTTCTGCATTTAATTTCCGTCCCATAAAACGAAGAAAAATATTTCTTTTGGTAGTGTCACATTATTTCTAAATCTTTTCAGTCTCGATTTCTCATGTAGACATTTCAATGCACCGAAACGAGTTGCCAGCGTTGAGCGTCGTAGTTATTATGACAGGTCATTTTTCTAGACACGATACTAACATGATTCTTAATTAGTTATGTTAATTAACTTGGAGACAGTTCCCGAAAAATGGACGTTTATTAAGCAATTTCTGGACGGCTGGAAGTGATGTTATGAAATATGTTCTTCTTTGTGACATTTTTATTGAAGTCATCGTGGCATTTGTTATGTCGCTAACTCTTCATGAGAGAAAAGTGTTTTTATTTACTTCTGCGTTTCGATTCTTCGCAAAATAAATGAATCTGACAATTTCTAAAGTTTATTTGAATTTATAAAGAACCGCCAGCTAACAAGAACACCTGTAGGAAGTCATATTTAGGATCCCCAAGAGCACCTTATTTGATTTACTTTAATCAGAGTAAGCAAGCAGTAAATAAAGCAACGGACTTTAATAGAAATTAAGAAGCACTGCATTGTATGAGAAGAACAAATAAAAGTTTGTATATACTATTTTTATAAAAATAATATTTTCCCAGTTCTCAATCCTATATTTTATTTTGCTTGGTATATGTAATGTTTTGATCACGCCTTCCCTCATCTAGTACTTCAGCTCAGCATTTTCAAAACTTAAATTTATCTCTTGCTAAGCCTTAACCATTAGTTCAAATTTATAAATTAACACATGTAACTAGAAAATTTACTCTTCGCTTTAAAATACGTATTAAATATAAATGTGATTTTTCTGCAGTGAAGTCTTTTAATGAGTAAAAGCAGCAATTTGAAACTTTCATACTATATTATTTTTTTGTTTGCTTATTACATTGATAAAAGCGAGGATTCTTGTCTAAACTTTCCTTAGAACAACATATTCGTTCATATATGTATATATATATATATA
>KK115555.1:86270-104297 GCA_000611955.2 Stegodyphus mimosarum
ATATACATTGTAAAATTTCCTTATAACAACATATATCAGATATTTTTCAGAAATTCCTTTATTTTATTTCATTGTACATGTATATACCATTAGCTTCGCAGAAAGTACTGCTTCCTTAGTTTAAATACTAGACAACTATGTGTCCAAATTAAATAACTTTCCATGTTTTGTTTCAACAAAACCAACTAACACAGAAATAGCAAATACATGACCAACTAACTTTATAATCCTGTTTATATTCTGAATAGATAAGAAGTAAAAATATCTATAACATAAGAAGCTATGGTAGTAAAATTTAATATAAATTTTTATTGTGTGTTACCGGGAGAAAACTTGAATGAAAGAAATCTTCTTTATTATCATTAATTGTATCGAAGCAGACAGGATTCATTACTAGAAGTTGCAATTTGAAGTGAATGTCTGAGAATTATGACCTACCTTTCTGAAGAGCTCATTAGTAATGCTGCTTTTAGAATAAAACTTAGGGAAATTAAAATTTAGCACGTCAATACGTTTTCGTAATCATTTCTAATTATTTTTCTACTAAAAGGTTTGTTAAAAAATAGCTTAAAACAATTCGCATAATCTCTTTTATTGCAATTAATTTGTATTTATTTACCTCTTCTTTGCAATTATTAACCCAAAGGAAGTCCTGAAGGATTATTGTTTTCGTTTTTTAGTCCAAAGGGGCTTTGTCCCTGAAGGACTATTGTTTTCGTTTTTCGATTTTGCGTTGGTTCACTCTGAATGCCCTTTTCACTTTTCAAATTGTTTTAACTAAATATTATGGCAATGTTTTACATTTAAAGAAATTAAATAATCAAGAATCTGCATAAATGTATGTATGTTTCTCGCATTGTGATAAAACTACGGTACCTGGAGCCATCCAAATTTGAATGACGTAATCCTACTGCAAATATAAGCATCTGGAAGCCCAAATTTGAAATTTGGAATTTGTTCTGTTATCGATTTCATATTTTGTAGAACTTTAACGAATTTTTGATTAACAAACTCAAAGATTTCAAAACGAGCAATGACAAAGTTCTACAGAAAAAAAAATTTTATCTCCAGCACGTAAAACTGTGTATCGGAAATTCTAAAGATATGCTCAATTTAAAATTATTTTGCGATATTTTACTTGAACTGAATTTTATGGTTTCAGTGCGAAAAAATGATATTTAATAAATAAAGGTAACACACAAAATGTTAAAAAACGCCCCTTTGGACGTAATTTAAAATCTGAAACCTTTCAAATTTTAAATTTTATAGAGTACTATTTTTTTTGTTGTAAAGGAATTTCTTGAAAGTTAATATTCACCGGATACAGAAAAGTATATCAGGACTGAGTATTCTGTGTGTGTTTTTTGAGAACATTGTGAAATATTTACCAGGGTGTTTCTTCTCAAGTTTTCAGTCCTGAACTGGAACAGTGAGCTGATGAAATGTAAGCTTTATTCTGATGTAACTGCTGGGCTGGATAGTAACTGCATGTGAAGGGATTTGAAATCCTCTTTTATTCAATCACTATTATTTACAAACTTCCCAACTCGGGAGTGATACAGAAAGTAAAAGACCGCACTTGGGTCGAACTTAACAATCAAATTAATTTAAAACTAAACCTAAAATAGAACTTAAATCAAAGGTTGCTTCGCAGAGCAATTCGCGGAAGTTGGCCTCTACCTAAAAGGGTGCGTAGCAAGATATACTAATACTAACGCACTTCAAATTGTTTTACAATGCAATCACGTAGTAAGCACTATGGCTTATAAATTTAAACTGCTAGCTGGTCAGACGAACGTTGAGCCGAGTGGCCGTGATCTGAGACTAAAGCTCTCTCACAATAAGAGGTTTCTACCTCTGGCTTAAATAGTACTTCGCTGTACTTCAAAATTAGCATAAGCTGAAACCGCGCGCTTCTTCTGACGGGAAGTTGAAGCAGAGAGGAGATAGACAGATTTAAATTAAAATAAAACTTGGTTAGTTTAACTAAAACCTTACATACTTCCCGCCAGAATTGCGATCGTTAAACTACTTTGGTCCAAACGGACCATGTTGAAACTCGCAATTCTAAAATAGTCGAAATTTAACTGTTCTAAACTTAGCCCAACTCTTACAAGGCAATATCTATTTGTGAAAAATACAGACGAAATATTCTTGAACAACAGTCTTCAACATTTTTTCTTTCAAGTCTTATTCTTCCAATAAGTCTTACTCCTTCCAGCAAAATCTGGAAGGAAAATGATTTTAGTATAACATAATAACAGAATATTCTAGGTGGTACAAATCCTTATTTTTTCCTGTGTAATTTCGCACACACACATTATCATTCAAGCACAATTAAATTCTTCCCCCAATGCTCTCTCACCGGTGTTGGATGTAAAGCAAACCGCCATTGCGGGTTTTCTGTGTTCTGGGGTGTTCAACTCTTCCACCTACGATCGACTAACATTAGTTAGAACTTGACATACGAGACCTGAAAAAACGCCCTATAACCAGCTAAACCTAAGGTTCTCACTAGCTTTATGTCTAACACTTTAAGTGTATTTGGTGGAGAGCCTAATTAACACTTGCATTCTAAAATTGTCAATCTTTAACTTTTCATGCATACAAATTCGCAGTTTGCACACAACATTCACATTAATATTGCACTTAACGTGCATTGCTAGCATAATATTATTTGTTACATTTCATAACACATTAACAATTTCATAGCAATCCTGAAATGCAAATAGAGGTTAAATTTCTAAGCTTACAGAAATATAGGTTAAATTTCTAAGCTTACAGCAAGTGCTTCCTATTCCTTTCTCAAGGTACTTTCTTGAAATATCAAATTACATTGAATTAATAGTCTACAGACTAAATCGTGTTTTTCAATTTTCCGAATTTTCATTCTAGACATTTTACAAGTCTTTAGACAAAGCGTCGTACAAAATCATTTAGTTAACATATTCTTTTCAGCAATTCATTGCTTTTACAGAATTAATCTATTTACAAAATTAAGTAATTTTAAATCTTTAAGAATTACAATTTCTTTTAACAAAACATTTTACTTTCCATATGAGAACTTATCGCTCACTTGGCGTAAAAGTCAACCTCGCTTGAGGTAAAATCAGCCCTGCAACTTGCAGTATACTCAAAAATTAACTAAACTTTTGAATACGAAATTGTACTTATCTTATTATGATCGTCCATCCTTTTCTTGGCCCAATCTTTAAAACTTGAGTAAGTTGTGGCCTGGTTCAGTTTCCTCGTTTTTCGTTGTTCTTTCGGAGCCTGCTCGTCTCTTTTTCTTTTGAAATTCCGTCGTTGTATCCTCGGCAATTTCCTTTGTAGAGGAGGTTCCTCCGCTGGACGTTTGGTGGACTGGGCCCTTCTCTCCTGGGCCCTTGTTCGTTGCTTGTCCTGGTTCCTGCTGTATTCGGGAAGTTGATTCTCAGGCTGCAATCGACGTTTCTTGCTTCTCAGGCACCTGTCCGATGATTCCACAGTTCTTTTGGATACATTGGGCTTTCCTTGCCCATTCTGCTTTCTTCTCTTGGCACGCTCGTAGTTCCGTTCGTAGATCTGGTCACCTGCATCGTGAGACTTTCTTTTGAATCCACATTTTTGGTTCTTATTTCTACTTTGTTGAGGGGGAGCTTTCTTTTTCTGACTTTTCGATGCCGTTGTAGCTGGTTCCTGCTGTTTTTGCTGAAGTACATCTTCCTGGCTAGTCGATTGCCTCGGATCCTGAAACAAATCTTTAAATACTGGCATTTTATTTCTATTATAGTACGGCTTAATTTGATCCACATTCGCCGTGATTCTTTGCCCGTCATTTCTTTTCAATATAACCACTGCCCCTGTTATCTTTTCAATTATGAACGGGCCTTCAAAACGCGGAAAGAATTTCCCCACCTTTTCTTCTGGGGCATTTGACAAGTTATGCCTCATTTTCAAAATTTCATCTCCCACATTGTACTTGACCTCTCTTCTTTTTAGGTCATAATATAATTTTTGTTTTCTCCGGGCCGTTTCTATATTTCCCGTCGCTTCCCGTATCAACTTTTGTATATCACTCATTTTAAATTCTTCTGCCCTTTCCTGGACAAAGAATAGCTTGTCCAAGGGGGTCAAAACTTTTCTCCCAAGAAACAGTTCAGCCGGAGTTTTTTGTGTAGTATCGTGTTTGGCGGTCCTAAGGGCAAATGCAAATTCATTTATATGGCTATCCCAGGTAGAGTGATAGTTTTTCACATAACTTCGAATTATTTTCACTACATTTCTATTCACCCGTTCCGCTATGTTTGACTGCGGACGATACGGGACCATCTTTAGATGACGTATGCCCAGTTTTGCACATATTTCCTCAAACATTTTACTAACAAACTGGGGACCATTATCGGAAATAACTTTTAGGGGCGCCCCGTATTTTAAAATATACTTATTTAGAATTGAATCTACTACAATTTTTGCAGACGCGCGTTTTAACGGAATTAACTCTAACCATTTGCTAAAATGATCCACTATAACTAAAAGATATCGGCTTTTGTTAACTTTACTTCGAGGGTAAGGTCCAAGTAAATCGATGCCTATTATTTGATTTGGGAATTCTGATTTAATACTATTTAGGAACCCGGCCGGGCGGAAATTAACATAATTATTTAATTGACATGTTGGGCACGACTGGACATACGCCCTAGTAAACTTTTGCAGTTCTGGAAAGAAAACTGCCTCGCGAACTCTCTGAACAGTTTTTCTTATACCTAAATGAGCCGAAATGGCACAATCATGCAACTCTTCTAATACATTCAACCTCATGCTAGCTGGGATAACCGGTCTATATTCATGATTCTCATTAGTAGCTTTCGTATAGAATAACAGTCCGTCAATTAATTCGTAATTTTCGGCCCTATTTCTTATCGGCACAATATCCGGATGATTGAAATTCTCAGGGTCGGCCAAATAATTGTATATATTTTTGAACTCCGGATCTTTTTTGAGTTCGGCTATTACTGTTTCACGAGAATCTAATACTTTGGATGTTAACATGGCTATCTTAATTACACTTCCATTTTCATCTAAGTTAATTCTGCTTAAAGCATCTGCCACAACATTTTCCTTTCCCGGCGTATGTTTAATTATTAGGTTATATTCCTGTAATTTGAGAGCCCACCTTATTAATCTGGGTGATAAATTTTTTCCAGAATAGAGTCTAGTGACCGCCGCGTGGTCGGTATATACAGTTACTGGAGAACTTCCAAAGAACACACGAAATTTCTGTACTGATGCTAACACTGCGAGAGTTTCTCTCTCTGTTGCGGAATAGTTTCTTTGGGTTTCATTTAATGTTCGGCTGAAAAAAGCCACGGGCTGACCATTTTGGGAAAGCACTGCACCAATCGCGAAATCTGAAGCGTCCGCTGAAATCTCTAATCCTTTATCCCCTTCTGGAAATTTTAAGACGGGAGCTTGAGTCAATGCGTCTTTCAATTTTTGAAACGCCAAGTTGGCTTCTGCTGACCACGAAAACCTAGCTTTTTTTCTTTTCAACTTTAGCAGTGGCTCAGCTATTTTTGCAAAGTCTTTAATGAAAGCCCGGTAATATGAACACATCCCGAGAAACGACGATAATTTCTTCGCTGTTTTAGGAACAGGATAATTTCTAATGGCTACTATTTTTGACTGATCCGTTTCGATTCCCTTTTGGGAAATTTTAAATCCTAAATAACGTAACTCTTTTGCGGCAAATTTACATTTAGACGCATTTATCTTTAAACCAGCTTCGTTTAACAATGAAAATACTTTTCTTAAATCTTGTAAGTGTTGTTCTAGAGTACTACTCGTAATTATAATATCGTCTAAATATATGAAAGTGCTTTTACCAAGGACTGGTCTTAAGACGATGTCCATACATCTTTGGAACGTTGCCGGCGCGCCGGATAATCCGAACGGCATTCTAAGAAATGCGTACGTACCAGATTTCGTTATGAACGCGGTTTTGTGTACGTCCTCGGGTTTTACCCCAATCTGAAAATAGCCACTCGTGAGATCTAATGTAGTCATGTATTTTGTAGACGAAATATTTCGAATAATTTCTTCAATTATCGGCAACGGATATACAGGATATTTTGTAACTGAATTTAACTTGCGATAATCTATAGCAAAACGCCACCGCTTCGGGTGCGTAATCGGGTAATCATTATTCTTTTTACATAAAACCACCGGACTCGCATATGCACTCGAAATAGGAGTTATTATTTTATTTTTTAACATTTCATCAATATGGTATTCAATTATTTCATCTTTGACCCTGTCATATCTATATGGCTTTTGCCTAACTGGCTGAGCGTTCCCCGTGTCAATGTCGTGGTTCACCACCTGTGTAAAACCCGGTACATCACTAAATAAATTTGAAAAATTACTTACCAGTCCTTGGATTTTCTCTTTTTCTTCTGCTGGTAATTGTTGACAAGCGCCTGGCCCCAGCCACCACCCCAAGCTCTTATTGGATACTACTTGTGATGTCATAGAGTGACGAAATGAATTCCCAGCTGCATTATTGCGCGCGAAAAGCTTGCTTTAATTGCAAATACTCTGTTACATTCCACAAATTCACATTTATACAAACATAACCAAGACCAAAAAAGTATAACTTCACCTAACTTACACAAAACCGATAATAAAATCTCTTCAACCTCACGTCATAAACGGCAACCAATAAGAACAGGGGTGGTGGCTGGGGCCAGGCGCTTGTTAAATGTTGCAAGTCCAACTGCGAGGGCTTATCATTCTTCATTTCAATTGGCTTCATGTTTAACGTCAACTCTCCCCCTTTAAAATCAATTTTTGCTTCTGCCAAACTAAAAAAGTCCACACCTACAATAATACATGTTTGCAGGTTTCGCACAATATAAAACAGGATTCTTACCTGTTCGTTGTTGATACGCACGAACAACGGTACTTTTCCTAAACAGCTACACTTTTCTCCTTGTGCCGCTATGACATCCGTGTCTCTTGCACTAAAAATTCTGTAACGGCGAAAGTGCTTTTTAAAGAATCTTTCCGATACGAAGCTGCTTTGGGCTCCTGTATCCAAGAGGGCTGTCGCCGGTATGTTGTTGATTAGAACTTCAATCTTCGACAAACTCAAATTCTTCACGACCACGGTGTTTAAATTGATTTTGGAAGGGTTTTGCGCTGCTTCGGACTTCTTCACCTTCCTTGAAGAAATCCATCTTAGTTTAAATTCTTCTTATTTTGATTGCCCTCGGAATCTTTGCTTGTTCTTCTATTAAATTCCCTTCGTTCACCGCTCGCTTTAGGAGACACGTCTTTCTTCGGCCATTGCTTCGCCTTATTCCCGTAACTTTGATTTTGCTTTTGCTGGGGTCTTGGCGAACTCCACTGACTTCTTCGCTCAAATTGGCGTCGTCGTTCGTTGTCGGCTGTTCTTCGGCTTTCAAATTGTACCGCGAGCTCAAATAATCTATCTAATGTCGTTGGATTTCTTAGTTCGATGAAATCTTGAACTTGGGGCAGTAGCCTAGGAAGTATAACTTGAATAATTTCAGGATCCGGGCGACTTCCATACAAAAGCTTGAAAACTTGAATTTTTCTCAAAATAAAATTAGACAAATCTTCTATTCTTTCTTGATATCGACTAAACAGTTCAGCTTCCAATCTGGCTCGATCTCGCACCACGGGAAATGCTTTCACTAGAGAATTCTTGAAATTTTCATACGTGTATGTGGGGCTTCCTGGTTCCCCCAAGAGATTCTTTCCGATGCACTTGAACCAACTTAGCGCTTGGCCCTTCAAAGCGCTGGTAGCAAGAGCGACTTTCTGAAATTCGTGAACTGGATATAGCATGAAGTGGGAGTCTAGCTTTTCCAGGAAATTGATTACGGCTGTCTTGCCGTCAAAACTTGCCGCTGGCTTCATGGCTGCTCGCATGGTCTGTACGATGTAGCCGAATCCTTCTATGCCAGGAGGTGCTATCTCAGGATTCTGGACAGGTACAGCAGGTGTCTCAGAATCGTCTTCATGTTGCTGAGGCCATCCTCTTCTTTCTGTTCCGGCGCCACTATCAGGACTGAGTATTCTGTGTGTGTTTTTGAGAACATTGTGAAATATTTACCAGGGTGTTTCTTCTCAAGTTTTCAGTCCTGAACTGGAACAGTGAGCTGATGAAATGTAAGCTTTGTTCTGATGTAACTGCTGGGCTGAATAGTAACTGCACGTGAAGGGATTTGAAATCCTCTTTTATTCAATCACTATTATTTACAAACTTTCCAACTCGGGAGTGATACAGAAAGAAAAAGACCGCACTTGGGTCGAACTTAACAATCAAATAAATTTAACTAAATTAAAATAGAACTTAAATCAAATTTTGCTCACAGAGCGATTCGCGGAGATTGGCCTCTACCTAAAAGAGTGCGTAGCAAGATATACTAATACTAACGTACTTCAAATTGTTTTACAATGCAATCACGTAGTCACCACTATGGCTTATAAATTTAAACTGCTAGCTGGTCAGACGAACGTTGAGCCGAGTGGCCGTGATCTGAGACTAAAGCTCTCTCACACTAAGGTTAGGTTAGGTTAGGTTACGTTATTCAATTATGGCAAAGCACATGAGGGCTATCTGCCTAAAGGGAGGGATGCCTTCGTGGAGGACTTTCTAAGGGGAACTGGCTCGTATACACGTTACACATGGGGAAAACCACGAAAACACCCATGCAGCCAGCCCGTTCGCGGGATTCGAACCTCGGACCGAACTACCAGTGTTCAGCGTCTTTACCGCTCGGCCGCTCTCTCACACTAAGAGGTTTCTACCTCTGGCTAATAGTACTTCGCTGTACCTCAAAATTAGCATAAGCTGAAACCGCGCGCTTCTTCTGACGGGAAGTTGAAGCAGAGAGGAGATAGACAGATTTAAATTAAAATAAAACTTGGTTAGTTTAACTAAAACCTTACAAGTATTTACAATATTCTTAAATTAATTGTTTAAAATTTCTTTTAAATCCTAATTTCGATTTTAAATTCATTTGAGTCTTTGTAACACGACGATAAATTAAATTGTCGTAGCACGGAGAATTATTTCTCAAAGGGACTTAAGAGATTTAAATTTGAATAAATGGTAAAACGAAAATATTATCGTTTAAGATGAAACTGAAACGACTTAAAAGTTAGAATTGCATAAAGAACTAGGCAATCGTAAAAATCTTTCGTACTGTATTTTGTTGCTCATATTTGTTTTCTTTCATGGCATGTTGATTATATATGCCTAAATGTTTTATTAAGGAATATGAAACTGTGATCATCTTTATGCAAAGATTTAAATATTTTTTTTCTCTTTTTAGTAAACTAGCGTGTTTTTAGTAAACTAGCTTGTTTTTAGTAAACTAGCGGGTTACTATAACAAAAGGAAAAATATAAAATGATTTTAATGAGCCCAGCTAGTGTAATTTCATAAAAATATCCAATGTTTTAGTTACATGTATTATGAAATAAATGTATTTTATTCAAATAAGTAATATAAAAATAAGAAAAAAAATTATTATTTAGAACTTCGTTTATTGCTTTCTAATCGCTTGTTTTATTAATCAATAATAAGCATAATAAGCAATTTAAATTTGAAGAACTAAGCGTATTCATAATTTTATGGCTTCAGGTGTCGCCATAAACACACCGTCACAATGCAACAAAAAGTAAACATCTATACATATATCTAGATCCTTCATTATTTAAATGAGAAAAATCATTTAAATACCAAAGAAATGTTTCATAAGTAAAATGTTTTATGAGAAAAAATTATTTAAATACCAAATGTTCCAAAGATGCAAAACGGAGCAAAAGTTGTACTTTTGCTCCGTTTTCACATATTAACCGTGTTTCTTTTTAATCCATTTCCAGCATATTTAAATGTACTTGGAGTTAAACACTGCCTTCTATTCTCTCCCATTTACGAAAATACTTTTAGTTTTAGAATTTCTTTCCGAAACACGCTTTATCAGTAATTTCCAATAATTAATTGTCATATCACAAGAAAACTTATTATATACGCTGATGTCATTATATGATTTATATTAGAAAACACCAAGGATGATTTTTCTGTTGTTCGTTAAATAATGAGAACAGATTAAATTATTTCATTAAAGAGTTAATTTAGAGTATTCAGCAGTTTTTGATGTAAAATGCAATAACTGATTCTATGACAAATAATATGCCGAAATACTTGTGAATAATTCATTTTTTAAGCGGCCACTAATATTTACAATTTACGGACTAGCCGATAAGGTACGCGAATTTGGCGATTAAGTGTTAATTGATTTAACAAAAATGCCCCACCATGAGATCATATCTCACATTTTAAAGGTTTACGGAATTTCCTCTGTTTGTTTTATTTCCATTAATTAGTATAGGCGATTTGCTTAACACGGTTGGACATTGGGTATACTGGCAGTAGTATCAATACGTTCGGGTAATCAGATATCGGCATAATTGTTCAAGTTACCATTTCATAGTGAAAATAAAATTTAAAATTAGAGAAAAATAAAGTTAAATGAGCATAACATTATCAGGAAATGCATAATTTCTAAAGGAAATGATATATAGTTCTGTTCGGGGTCATTTTACTTAAGTGTTTGGCGAAATGATATATTTTAACAGCTGTATATAAGTTCGATGGGTTTTCTGGATAGTATATGTTTGAGGTCCTAAGCGACAGCAATATTTTTTACATATGCAGCATCTGATATTTTCCCAATGTACGAATGATTTGGCCCTTAGAAAGTCCTCCAATTGTTTAATTAATTATCAAATTTTAAATTTATTTTTTTTTACTTCTTAAACTAATTTTCTTTTAATAAAATTTAAATCTTATTTTGTTTGTTTAGTTAATTATCAAATTGTAAAATTATTTTCTTTCACTTCTTAAACTGATTTTCTTTCAATAAAATTTAAATCTTATTTTGTTTCAGCTTATAGACCATCTTAATGCTATTAACATTTTCACGGACAGCGTGCAGTCAATCATCTAGATGTTGATTCGTTAGTCATGCATGTCAGAGGGTGGCTACATAACATAATAATGGGTAGTTTGAATTTATCAAATTATGGCAAAGCATTATTATTTGGATTTATCAAAATATGGCAAAGCACACTAGGGCTATCTGCCTGTGAGAAGGAATGCATCTTTGGAACATTTTCTTAGGAATCGGCTCGTATCTGTGTTATACATTAGGAAAACCACGGAAATCTCACACAGCCAACCATTCGCTGGGCCGCACCACCAGTGTTCAGTAACTGTAGCGCTCGACCACAGATTTTCGTTTCAGCAAGAAATATTAACGGAAATGGATTCGTTTTTGCGTCATTTATTGGAAAGACATTTTGAAAAATTCCACGAACGACTTTCGTATCGCCGTTAGACAAAAAATATGTATTGTTAAGAAGGAAAACTTCGCAGAAGCAGAAGTGGCTCCCTTCCAACGAAAAGGGAAACAACTGCGCATGCGTGAAATATCTGTCGCCAAAAAGCGCCAAAGCTCGAAGCTGAATGTCGAAGTTGGTTTGGACAGGTTCGACCGTTACGTTTAGCAAGAGTTTAAACAAAGAATACGTTCTTTGGTTTCAAGTAGCGATATGGACAATGGAAGTTCAACAGCCAGTGAAAGTGAAACTTCACCTAATATTTCATCATTTCCGAGTTTAAATTATCGCGACAAGTCAAAGAACGATTCATCTTAACCCGTGTTCCTCAATTTCCTATACACGTCGCGGAGAGGGGAAATGTCGGCTAGGTACCAAAGAAACGGCACATCACAGAGGGGAAATTCTCGCCAACAGATTCTGTCGCCAAATCCCTTGGCGAATGTTCCCTTTTCTTTGTAGCGGCGTTGCAGACAAAGTGGTTTACATTACGTCTATGGAGCCTTTCCTTCTTTACATAGAGGTTCTTTGGTTAGAGGGCGCTTCTCCTTTCAGAAAAGAATGTTAGTTTAGTTTGCGATGTAGAACGAGTAATAACTCCCGATAAATTCCGGGTTTTGTTTTTGTAAATAAAAGGATTATTTTTGTAGACTGGTGAAGTATTGGCTTCAGTTGGTACTAAGTATGATCCGATACCTCTCATGGAAGTCTAGAATAATAATACCCTTTTTTTATGATTACGTCGGTAATACACTGTTTGTGCTTCGACTAAAGAATATGGTAATATAAAAGTGTTGCTAACTTCGGATTAATTATCTGCTGTTGCCTTTGATTACCTTTGGATAAAAGTAAGATTAATAATCCAGATAATTCAAGGTAAGATTTAATATTCTCTTTTAAGAAATAGATCCCATATTGCAAATTACTTCCGTTTTGAACAAACTGATGACTGAACAACTCTTACACTGCAAATGACTTCTAACTCCTCTTCTTATGAAATTAAAACCAGAAGAGAAATTTAGTTAAATGAAGATATCAAGTTAATTTGAAAGAATTTGTTAGAAATTGATTTCGAGATGGAAATCGCAAAAGCTAAAAGAACTACCCTTAGATCTCTTACAACAAGATTAATTTCTAAAATCGAAATTAAAATTTTAGAAAATGGAAACTGGAGAAGAGGAGTTGGAAGAATTTACAGAAAAAATACATTTGAAATTTAAAGAGTTAAGAGAAATAGATTCTGAAATTCAAAGCCAAATTACAGATGTTAACGAAACTGAAACCGAAATTATTAAATGTGATGAGTATCAGGAAAAACTGATTAATTGCTCATGTAAGTTAAAAGCTGCTATTACTAAATATAAACCAACTACACAAAGAACACAACAACAACCTATTAGCCTGTTAAAATTAGAAAAAAAATTCTTTAAATTACCGTCGTTAACAGTAAGAAGATTCGATGGCGATCCTGCCGATTGGCTAAGATTCTGGGATCAGTTTGAATCCCTGATACCCAGAATGAAGATTTATCTAAAGTAGACAAATTTAATTTTCAGATTTGACATTTAACACTCATATTTGACTGGAATAGCCGCAAACGCAATTAAAGGAATTACACTGACAGATAAAAATTACGAAGCAGCAATAAAAACCTTAAAGGAAAGATTTGGGCAAAAAACTTTGATCGGTAATTCTCACTTGAATAAACTGTTGAATAATCTAGCATCTGTTAGGAAATCAACAGACGTCTCTCTGCTTAGAGAATTGTTGGATACTTGTCAAACAGAAGTCCGCAATTTAGAAGCCAAAGGAATAAATTCAAAAACGTATGCTTCTCTATTATATCCCATATTGATTAAATTAATACCACAAGATATTGTTCTAGAAATCACTAAAAATGCGAAATAGACGAAGATTGGAAAGTCACGAAAATAATCAATATTCTAAAAACAGAAGTTGAAAGCAGAGAAAAAAACCTTATTTTTGACAAACAACAAGTATTCAAATAAGCAAGAAACAAAATTTCAAACACCATTAGGAAAAACCAGTGATCCGAATGCAAAGCTTCAAAACCGAAACACTTTTGTCAAAGGAATTCATAAAAGTACACCATCAGCAATGGCATTAAATATGACGCAGTCCGCATGCATTTTCTGTTCTGCACCACATGATTCATTTAAATGTAAAATGTCACCACAAAATAAATTGGAAATTTTAAAGATTACTAAACGTTGTTTCAAATGTTTCAAAATGTATTACATTAGTAAAAACTGTGGAAATAAACTTTCCTGCTTCAAGCGCAAAAGCGAAGTCATCATAGTTCCATTTGTCTGGGAAACAACCGAAATAATAACATTAATCAAATGAATAAAACCGAAGATCAAAGTAAAGAATCATTGAATTTAAATTGTAATTCTAAGAAAACTCAAGTGTTTAATAATTCTAATTCTGAAACTGTCAGTTCAGTTTCATAGTGTAATGACATAGTGTAATGACATGTTCCAAAAATGTTTATTTACAAACATGTGCAGTTGTTGCAATGTTGCGGAGACAAATATTTGGATGTTGAAATCCTAATAGGATCGGATATATTTTGAAATTTATCTTAGATGAAAAAATCGCAATAAATAAACATTTAGGTGCATTAAAAACTGTCTTTGGATGGGTAATTACAGGTTTAAAATTTGGTAAAACGGAAACCTGTTTACAAAATAATAGTTTTATGAATAACGCGAGTATGAATGATATAAGAGTGTAGACTCAATTGATATTTCAGATGAGAGCATAGAATTGTCTGTTAATGATAATCAAATAAGTGTTCAATTTGAAGACTCTTTATCCTTTGATAAGGGAAGATATCAAACCCAGATGAATTAAATAATAATTTTTATATTGCAAAGAAGCGTTTTGAGGTTTTGAGAGACAGATTGGATAAGGATGCAGACATGCGTAAGGAATATACAAAAGTAATTGAATAACAACTCGATGACGGAATTGTTGAAATAAATCAAAATAAAGATCTCGAATCAGGTTATTGTATGCCCCATAGAGCAGTGATAAGACCGAATGAAGAAACTTCTTGTGTTAGAATTGTTTTCAATGCGTCATGTAAAGGAGAAAATTCAAATCCTTGAATGATTTGTAACAAGTTGGACCTAATTTAAATCGTAACATATTAGATGTCATTCTTAAATTTCGAGAACACAATATCGCTTTTTCCGCTGATATAGGAAAGGAATTTCTAATGATAAGTATTGCTGAGGAAGATCGCAAATACTTAAAATTTCTTTGGTTTCAGAATGACATCAGTGAATCGTTCAAAATTATGAACGTGACACACTTACCATTTGGTATTACTACCAGTCAATTCATTCTAGCAGTTACAATAAAGTATCACATTAAAAAATACATTACTAAACAACCTAAGAGTTATGAAATGCTGAATTCGTCCTTATATGTCGACGATTTATAATATGTAACAAATACAGTAGGAAAGGCATACCAATTGGCATCTGACGCAGTTACAATTTTAAAGCACGCGAGTATGAATCTATGTAAATTTAATTCCAGTTTTAAGGAGTTAAAAGACATGTGGTTGAAAAACGGTTTTTCAATGAGTCATTCCTTTGCGCAAGAAAAATTTTATGCCTTGAGTGGGATACAGAAAAGGACATTATTAAACTAGATTTAAAATCTTTAGAACCATCTTCAACTAGCTGTGTGTTATATACTAAAAGAACAGTGTTACAGGTTACTGCTAAAATTTATGATCCAACTGGATTTATATCTCCATTCGTGATTAGAATTAAAATCCTGCCACACCAGATATGGGTAAAAGGTCTTGATTGGGACGAACAGCTTCCAAATGATATTGAAACTGAATTTAAGAAGTGGCTTGCAGAAATAATTCATTTGAAAGAAATATCGATAGATAGAAAATACTTTCAAAATGTTCATAAGTAAAATGGTGACATTTCCTTACACGTATTTATGCGATGCAAGTAATAACGCATATGGATGTGTAGCATATTTCAGATATACAAATAAATTTGGTAAAATCAAAACGAGTTTCATTTTATCGAGAACCAGAGTAGCTAGCTCCACTTAAGAGCTTAACATTACCCCGATTAGAATTGATGGGAGCAGTGACGGCAGCTAGACTTGCAAAGTTCTAAATTATTTAATCATATTTGTCAACAGATATATTTATGGACAGATTCGCAAATCGTATTACATTTGATCAAAGGATCTTCTAGAAACTGGGAAACTTTTTTTCTCTAATAGGGTTGCAAAAATTTAAGCCTTTCCAAGTAGCAATAACTGGGCACATTGTAGCTGTAAGAAAAATCCAGCTAATTTATTAACAGGAGGTTTAAGCGTAAATTCTCCGAAAACTTGTTCACTTTGGTTTTGGACCAGAATGTATAACCAATATTTATATAAACTGGCCAGTTCAACAGAATTTCGACATGGAAAACGATGGACAACTAGAACGCCGTAGTAAGATATCTGTTTATGACATTGTTGTGAAACGAAATGATAAACTATTGGATGTGACAAAATTCAGTAATGTACTGAAATTTCTCAGAATTGGGGCATGGATTAAACGTTTCGTAGCTCGGGCAAGAAAATAGTGGCATATTAAGTGCTTCTGAAATTCAAGATGCTGAAATATTTTGGGTTTGTAAAGCTTAAATGGATTTTTTCGCACCTGAAATTTAGGCTGTTCAATCTAACAAGTCAGTTTCTCCAAACTATAATATATTCAGCTTAGCACCGTTTCTTGATGAAAATGAAATTCTTCGAATTAAGAGAAGATTAGAAGAAACCTAATATACAGTTGACGAAAAGCGTCCAGTTCTTCTTCCTAAAGATTCCAAATTTACTGAATTAATTCCTAAAAGGGAACATTCTGCACGCAGGAATTGTAGTAACTTTAGCCAAACTAAGGCAGAAATTTTGGATTCCGAAAGGCAGCCAGTTGGTGAAGAAAGTCCTAGGGAGCTGTTTAATATGTGGAAAATATGCAGTAAAACCAGCGAAGCAAATGACAGCTCAGTTACCTTAAGACCGAATTGTTGAAACTTTACCCTTCTATGTTACAGGGGTGGACTTCACCGGTCCGGTTTACATCAAGTCTGGAATGATATTCAGAAATCATACATCGTATTGTTTACGTGTACTGTTACTTGAGCGTTACATCTAGAACTCATTTCCAATATGGCTGCAAATAAATTAATTCATTTTGGCTCACAGACGTTTCATCTCGAGAAGAGGAAACTGTAGCACATTTTATTCTGACAACGCGAAGACTTTGAAATGTGCTGCCAAAGATTTACAGTGTTTTTGCAGCATAATTAAAGGATCAGACTTTCAAAAGTTTCCAGGAAATGAAGGCTTGACGTGGAAATTTATCGTGGAACTTGCTCCATGGTGGGAAGCGTTTCACGAACGCCTTATGAAAAGCATTAAGGAACCGTTGAAAAAGATGTTAGGCAGAGCTCAACTGAATTTTGAAGAATTTATGACTGCACTGACAGAAGTGGAAATATTGTGAATAGACGTCCTCTGACGTACGTTTACAACGATTTACGTGAACTAGAACCACTTCATCGGCTGATTTTCTGTTAATCGGACATAAGAATGAATATGAATACAACTTTGCTGAGATCCTGAATAGCTCTCCAACAAGAGATAATCTAATAAAACGAAAGGAATATCAGACAACATTTATAAAACAGTTTGGGAAGAAATGGAAAAATCAATATTTTCTTGATTTAAGAAATGCTCATTTCTTCGGTATACCCGAAACTAAGAAAAATCTTAAAATTGGTAATATAGTTTTACTTGAAGGAAAAACTAAACCTAAGTTCCTCTGGTATTTAGGTTCAATAGTTCAAGTTTTTAAACGACGTAATGATCTTGTACGATCATGTGTAGTAAAAACTAAAAATGGAGAATTTAAGAGACCTGTGCAAGATATACCCCCTTGAACTATCACACTGAAAATGAACTAATTTTGTAACTTTTATTTTTTCCTGATATTTCATATTTACTAACAATAATTTTAGTTAATTAGTTTAGTTATTACTAATAATTTGCTGTTTGTAATTCAAATTAATACACTGGTGTGCAAAAATTAAGGACGAGACGGTTTTTTCAATATAACATTGTACAAAAGCTTTCCAAATCAGCACATTTAATACCGTAAGATCCCCAATACGTAAGGACATGAGTAATGTAAGTAACACTTACTAAAAGAGAAATCAGAGGGATAAAAAGAAGCTTTATTGAAAATGAAGCATGGAGCGCAATGCAACTGAAGGCCGAAACATCCCTGTGATGGGTGTCCAGCAAGAAACATCCTGTCACTGATAGGTGTCCAGCAAGAAACATCCTGTCTTTAATAGGGGATATGATCTTCCCTGACTGCTAGGCAGGTTTCACATCATTTGTGCATGCTGGATATGTGGTTGTTAATGAGCTGTTGAGACTCTGCTGCTCGTTCCTCTTGTAGCACCAATCGCAGTTTCGGAATCGTTACTGGCGATAAGTTACGTGCTGCCACGGGTCTCCCTAGTAAGTTCCGTACATGCTTGACGGGATTTAGAT
>KK115555.1:104538-195228 GCA_000611955.2 Stegodyphus mimosarum
ACCTCCTCACTTTTCCCTTTTTATGAGGTTGTAGGGCGTATTCCCCGCTCTCTCCAGATGTGTATGTGTTTAGAATCGCAACTCAGACTAAATCTGCTCTCATCTGTAAAGAGTACTCGTCCCCATTCATTGTCTCTCCAATTCCGGTGTTCCCGGCACCACAGAGACTCCGATGGGCAGGCGTTAGAGGTACACAGCGTACAGGACGTCGTGCAAACAGACCACCACCGTGCAATCTTCTGGCCACGGTAAAACGCGATATCGTTCCTTCTGGCCACGGTAAAACGCGATAGCTATTCCTGTAGTTTGAAATTGTCTCCAAAGTCGTGAAATGATGCTGTGAGCAATTCCGAACTCCGCAGCCACACTTGTGACACTGCGGCCTTCCTCCAACTTCCCAATGATTCGAACTCGGGTAAAAGCATCCAGATGTCGTCTAACAGATTGATTATTCGCCATTTCTCGCTGAGGCAGCAACTCGGTGTGATTTTAACTGATATACGGCGTGCAATTTCTTTGCCAGAAATACTGATCTTACACCGACAACATGCTTTATACTACTCAGACACCCCCTCCCCATTACGTCTACCTGCATATCTGCGCATGTGCTACCGTACATCACCTTACGTAATCTCCTGACTGGTCTTTCTGTCCGCTCTGCCTCTTCGTTCAGCTGATATGCTAATTTTTCGACTTCGTCCTTAATTTTTGCACACCAGTGTATTTACTTATTGAGTAATATTGTGATTGTATGCTGTTAACTATGTTTATTAATTTTATAGAATTTCCCATTTGCTGTTTTTGTTTACATCAGGTAAATGCACTTGATAGTGATATGTAAGTTGATTTCTTACATTTAAATTCTTTTGTATGTTGAAATAGTGATAATTGTTGCAAAATTATCAGGTGGAGAGTGTTGAAAATCCCACGAACGATTTTTGTATTGCCGTTAGAGGGTGCTTCTCCTTTTAGAAAAGAATGTTAATTGAGTTTTCGATGTAGAACGATTAATAACTACCGATGCATTGTTTTTGTAAATAAAAGGAATAATTTTGTTGATTGTTGAAGTATTGGCTTCAATTGGTACTAAGTATGATCAGATATCTCTCATGGAAGTCAAATAGAATAGTAATATCCTTTTGTTGATAAGGCTATTACAAGTGGGAAATTTAAACGCAGCTTTTTATTACTTGAAGTATTGCAATCGCGAAAGATTTCGGGTGTCATATATCAACCAAAATATACTTTTGACCGCTTTCTAATTATCTTATAAGAAAATTTTGTTTTATAATAATCTTTCGATTATCTTATAAGAAAAATTCTGAATTATTTCATGTTCTTTATGAACATATAGAGAACCATCTCGTAGTGACGTCCTCTGGAAGTGACAAATAATGAGTTTTTGTGAAAGATTGTTCCGTATGTTAACATGCTGGTATTTTATCACGGCTGCAGATAACCAGATAAACTGCTGAAGGATTATCGCTTAGAAAATGTGGCCTCAATGAGAACGTTATGAGGAAAATTGGCTCATATAATTCTAATTAAAACAAAAACATTAGGCAATGTCTTTTAGTTTGAGTTTTTTGCTTGTTATTTTTGCTGCAAGAAATAGATAGCTAAATTGTATTAATATTTCTAAGTAAGATTTAAATTTTCGTAGCTGCAGATGTCTTAGGAAGATGGCCCACTGTATGTTGTAAAAGTTCAAACAATTATAAGATTCTAGTTAACTTACATATCCTTGGCAACTAGAACCTTGGAGAAGAGTGTAGTGACCATTCGCTAGTCTTCTTACAACTATACAAACAAAGTCTAAAGAAGGGTTACAATTCCCTTTTATTCCACTCAAACAATAATACAGTTATCTCCTCCCGGGCTTATAGGAAAGCCTCTATTTAGGTTTTAACTTAAAACAGAAAATAAGAAACTAACTTCGCTCTAAATAAATTGGCCGAAGTTGTACAGAAATACCTAACCGAGTTCGTCCTTCGTTAAACCTCAACGGCGAATACAGCCGAACGTAGCAAGATAGGCTTAAAGCAACCACATGACCAGAAAGCAGAACACACTCTACTGCGAAGTTCTGAACTCTTCTACGGAAGTGACTGAACTTCCCATAAAACACTGGTTCTACCTCATTTACGTAAAACACGATACTGAAAACTCATTTTGGTAGGGAGTTGTAGGTGGAAAGCAGGAATTTAAAGGAAATTGTTTCAGAATTAAAAATAACTATTAGAATATTAAAACAATCCCTACACAATATCTAAAACGTTTTCGAATAATAAATCCGAAAAATTAAATAATATTTTTAAAGTACTTGTAATAAATGCTTATATATGAAGTTAAATTTAAAGAATCATTTTCAAAGCGATTCGCAATTCCAGATCCTTTAAGCTCTCCTTGTTCATCTTAAATAGATATGTTTAATACCTAAGTTTATTTACGGTCTCAGAAACAATGGTCACTTTAGGAAAATGAATGTCAAGAAAGTTCATTGTAATGACACATTGCCGTATATTCCAGCGTATAATGCGCATTGGTGTACAATGTACACCTATGATTTCGAACTGCATTTTTTAAATTTTTATGTATATTCGCAATATAATGCGCACCCTTTCCTTATGAAAAAACCTGAAAGATACATGTGCAGTGCTCTCATCTTTTGAAGTCATTCTTTCGAAGATTTTTCCCAAAATTTCGAGCACTGGTAAACTAACCTGAGAAGCGCTAAAGGGAAGAGAATGCGTGGGAGAAATGTTTGACGAAGTAAATAACTCTGCAAAGAGAGTGTGTTGGAATTCAATGCAGGTATGCACAAGAATGTTATTCTATGGTGTTGACAAAAAGGGACATAATTTAAGGTAGGAATGCATTTTCCACCCTAAATTTTGTCTTAAATTGAAGCAAATGCATTCGCTGTATTCGGAGCTTCAAGCGCTGTTTTCTTTCTGTGGTCATTTGAAACAGTGATTTTGAAGAGAACATCAAAGGCTTTAATAAATCATACTTTCTATAGTTGAACTACAGTTGATGCAGTATTTCTTTTAGTACTAAATATGACTACCGGGAATAGAAACAAACTAGAAAGTGCTAGTTTCAAATGCAAAGCCATCCATTTTGTGAAAGAAAAAGGAAATTGTTTTTTCTGCAAATATGTTTGATGTTGGTGAAGGCTCCATTCGTGAGTGGAAGGAAAATGAAATCACAATAATTAATATACCAAGGAATAAATATCCTTTGCGTAAAGAAGTAACGAAATGGGCTGTCCTAGAAGAAAGTGTTGCGAAATGGGTCTTAGAAAATCGACAGATTGGATTAATTGCAACAAAAAATAGCGTGCGTGTAATTGCCTTAAATTGGGCAAAAAAGGAAAGCGAATATAAGTGAAAATTTTAAAGCAGCTTTAAGTTGATATACTCGATTTATGGCACGGAATAATTTAATTCTGCTGGAAACACAAGTGTTTCCGAGTGGCTTCAGAAAGATTTGGGTAACAAATAGATGTTTTCAGCAGTTACATATATTATTGACCTACGAAGGAAAAAAAATATTTATTGCCAGATTTTGAAAGTTTGGATGAAATTACAGTAATGTTTGACATGACGAGAAATAAAACAATTGATGTGAAAAGAGCAAAAACAACAATTAACATAAAAATAGAGATCACAAAAAATTCACCTCACTGTAGTGCTTTGCTGCTTAGCTGACCGTACAAAATTAAGCATTTTAAAATTAAACTCACAAATTTAACAAATATTAATATAAATATAGATATATTTATCATTACTTCTTGTGCTCGAAGAATGTGCTTGTGCTTGAGAATATTCTTTTACGACTTTTAAAACCTAAAAACATATGTCTGCGATTTTATCGGCTTGAATTGCTGATTTAGAAACTGAATGTTTGTAAATATGCGTACTGCAAATACTATTGCAAAAGTCGTATTAATTTCGTTTACCATCATGCAACTTTCCTCAAGGACTTTCCTTTACCACTCAGCTCAGCAGACATTCTTCAGGATGTGAAATATACGCTCATTATATATATTTATGTATGAAAAAATTAATAATTATATACAGAAATGAAAACAATATTAAATTTTTGTAAGTTATCAGATAATGACATACTGGACACTTAAACAGAATTATGTATAAAGTTAAATAAACAGCATAAAATGAAAAAAAGGACATTAATAGGGTATGTGATCCCCCCCTCATCTGTATACAAAGTTTACACCGTGTGACCATGCCTTCAATTAGGTGGTCAACCCCCGCAGAATTAAGCAATCGTCATTCTTCTTGTAGAGCAGTTTCCAGCTCAATAAGAGTGGCTGGAGGTGGGAAACGTAAAGATACAGCAAGGCCGAGAGCATCCCAAAGATTTTCAATGGGATTAAGGTCGGGCAAATATGCTGGCCACGCCATACGCGCAATCCCTTCACTCTCCAGACGAAGCTTCATCGATGATGTCAGCTCTATGGGGACGTGCGTTATCGTCCATCTAAACAAAGTAGGGCCAACTGCTTTCACAATGGGTTCTAGGACTTCATCTCGATACCGGACAGCCGTCAAAGAACCCCGTTTAAAGATGTGCAGGTCGGTGCGATATCCTAATGAAATCCCTGCCCACACCATAATGCTTCCGCCTCGGAATGCGTAATGTTCGGTGATGTTTTGGGACTGATTGCGTGTTCGTTGTTCACGCCATATCCTTATACGCTTGTCATCTGGCTCCAGAGCAAATCTTGACTCATCAGTAAACATGACATTGCCCCAGTCAGACACATTCCAACTGACATGTTCCCGGCACCACTGTAATCGTGCCCGTCTTGATTGGACGGATAGAGGAACACAAACTCGAGGTACCCGGGCGTACAGTCCACTCATATGTAATCTTCGGCGTACAGTAGCTGCAGATATCGCCTTACCAATGAACGCTGTAACCATAGATGTCACACGTGTGGAGGTCGCTCTGCGATTCCGCTTGGCTACAATAGCAATATATCGATCTTCCGCGGGGGCTTATAAACCTTGGGCGACAATCCTGTTGTAATTGTTTCCATAGCAATGTAATTGTTTCCATAAGGATCCATGTAATTCCATGTAATTGTTTCCATAAGGATCCTGTTGTAATTGTTTCCATAAACATGAAATTACAGAATGATGAAGGCCGAGGAAAAGAGCAACATCTGTGATCGACTGTCCTGCTCCAATGTGCACCACAGCACGCCAGCGATCAGAAGCTTCCATTCGTCTTCTGGAAGTCATAGAAACACGTATGTCTTGAAAACAAATTGTACGAAAGTTTTAAACACTTTCTATCAGCACTTACAATCAACTTCTGTAACCCTTCATAACGCTGGCTTCTCATGAGACTGTCTTTTTTGCATATTTCTTAACATGAAAGCGCGATTGGATGTTACCTAATATTTTTGCATACTCCCATCTGCCTCTGCAGCGAATTGCATCCTCTTCAATTCTGATTGTCTTCCGGAAATTAGCATTTCCTCTTCGTGCTTAACTTTGCGAAGTGAGTGTATAGAAATCTTGGGAAAGGATTTAATAAGTTGATAAAGAATTATTCATCTGTGCATCGACTGCGAAAGGAAATGAAATGAAGTAGTAACAGAGTAGCTGTAATAGACATGTGATGAGGTGTAGCACCATGTAACATAATTCTAATAAAGATATGTAATGAATCTGTATATATTTAAAACGTGGAGTTATTTTGCTAGGTGTTCTTCACAGCAACCTTAAATAGAAGGCATTTTAACTGACAGTTTCGTTATAAATGAAATATTGTATTTATAGTTTACCAATCAATATTCGCTATCAGTGACAACTATAACTATAGGATGGAGAATTTTCGATTACCCAGTTTGAAAGTTAAACACTCGTCCCTGGAGATGATAAAACTCCGAACATTTAACATCATCATTTTCGTTATGCTTGTTCATTTACCTACACTCACGTTTGTGAAAATTGCAACACCAAGAAGGAATCGTCATAATTGAATGCAATTTAATACACAGTTGAGTGGTAGTGGTACAAATAAATGATTAAATGTTCAAAGCAAACAAACAAGAACAAGAGATCAGAATCAGTATTTTGTGTGGCCACCACGCGCCGCAATAAGTGCTGCTACACGACGTGGCATGGAGTCAAACAAAGTTTGAATGTCTGACTGAGGAAGAGCATTCCATATCGTTTGTACGCGTACCCAAAGTTCGTCTGCAGACGCAACAGGACGAGGATCACGAGCAAGACGCCGACCAATGACATCCCACACATGTTCAATTGGCGACATATCCGGGGAACACGCAGGCCAAGGAAGAAGCTGTACCTGCTGCGCTGCAAAGAAGGATTTAACAATCCGAGCAGTATGAGGGCGGGCATTGTCCTGTTGAAATACAGCGCCTGGCAAGCTTTGAAGGAAGGGAACAGCTTCGGGCTGTAGAACTTCACGGATATACCGGTTGCTGTTCAGATTGCCCACAATTCGTAGCAATTGAGATCGTCTATGATATGCTATGGCGCCCCAGACCATAACTCCGGGTGTTCGTCCACTGTGGCGTTCGATAATGCACTCCGGAAGGTGGCGTTCACCGGCATAGCGTCTGACACGAATGCGGCCATCATGGTACCACAAATTAAAGCGGGATTCGTCAGAAAACACGACATGCTGCCAATCAGCACGCCAGTCTCTATGCTGATTGGCCCATTGTAGCCGCAGGCGGCGATGGTCGTGCGTTAGGGGGATCCTGTATAAAGGAGTCCGTGCGCGCAGTCCACACTGCAGCAGACGTCTACGAATTGATGAAGCACACAATGAAACACCTGTAGCTATTGACCACAGTGCTGCCAATTGTCTAGAGGAAGCTGTACGGTCCGTCCGCGCCATGCGGACCAGGTGTCTATCATCGCGAGCTGACGTCACATTTCGGGGTCCACTCCCGGATTTCCGAGTTGTCCGACACTCGTCCGTCCACTGCTTCCAAACGCGCATCACTGTGCTGCTGTTACGCTGCACACGAGAGGCTACTGCACGATACGACAATCCAGCTTCACGAAGGCCGATGATTCTCCCTCGTTCAAACTCTGTAAGTTGTTCAAATCTCGCTCTCTTTCGTCGACGAGGCATAAGTACAGATTGAGTTAACGTTTACCACTAGCAGATAACCACCGATAACCATACACGCCTCGCTACAGCCGTCTATTTATTCGGATCCATCAGCCGTTCAGAGGGCGCTGCTCAGCATACGCATGCGCTACGGATTTGCAATTCTAATCATTTGCATATCATGCGCTACTTTGCATTTCCTGAAAATTTCAGCTCACTCGCGTAAGTCCTTCATGGTGTTGCAATTTTCACAAACGTGAGTGTATATACTACGTAGGTTATTATTACTGTGCTTTGTGTGCATTTTTTCTGTTATTTGTGAAGCACTAAGTCTGACAAATGACAATCGCCGTTTATCAGCGCATTTCATACGATGATTATGAACAGTTTGCATGGGAGAGTCAAGAACATACAGGGCTATGTTCGCAGCTTCCTCCATGACCTTTTTTCCTTCAGCTCTTCCATACTTCCCACTCTGATTGCAAACAGTTTGTCCTTCAAATGTTCACAAAGGAAGAATTATAGGAAAGTTAGGTTGAGAAATTTAGGAGGCTACTGAATATCACCGGAAAGAGAAATAATGCGACCTGAAATGAATTCCGGTAACATGTTCATGCTGAAACGATACGTGTGAATAGTAGCTCCGTCCTATTGATACCAAATGCTCCATAATCGACAATAATGATTTCGCATTTCTGATATGACAAACTTGTGCACCATGTGAGAATACCGTTTGTGGTTGCCTGACCAGTGGGTGTCTCAATAAGGTATGTACAGATTACTCCTAGCATTCCGATGCCGTACTAGATGATGACCTTTGCGAGTATAGCTGCCTTTCATGTATGCCATATGCATTATGTGATGTCCAGCGTCGACAGTTATGTTTATTGATATAACTGGTTAAATAGAAGTTTTCTTCGACAGTCATCAACAAGGAATGAATAAACTGAGGATCGTCATTTAACATGTTGTATTTCTGCATACGCAATATCCTATCACGCGCACTTTGTTTTTGCACAAGTTGCAATTAAACAGATGGAAAAGAAGATTCAAACCTAGGATCCTGTGCATGCTCCGTTGCGTTAATTGCAAAAGCGTGACGACATGCTGAATGCAAAGGATTCTGAACCATGGCCTTACGAATGCGTTCAGTGTTATCCGATGTCACCGGTTCTCTTCTCCGTGTGCATGGTTTGTTTTTTATACTTCCTCTGACACGCCACGGTTTCAGACATAAACTGATTGTCTTCTAGGTAGAAACATTTCTTGGTCTTGCTTGTCGCTGATCTCCTTCCTAAACACACACGATGGACTATTTCGATTGATTTTGCTTCAATAAACTATAGAGCACAAGCTGTTGAACGAATAAATGCTTCATTGCCACTGATAGTCAAGGGCCGTATAGTTACTCGCAGAAGACTTCGGTCGTCGACCGTCAAAGAGGTGCAGCTAAGGTGCCTTTCCAAAAAATTTATGAAAAGTATTCATCTGGTACATTTAGTGCTTCACAAACAAATGTACCAAATGCACACAAAGTTTAGTAGTAAATTCTATGCGGCATGCATGCAAATGAACAGTTGTGACAATAAAGGTGATATAAAATATTTGGAGTATTAATGTCCATAGGAATGAGTACCTCGTTTTACAAATAAGAAATCGAAAATGCTTCCTCCATCTTTAAATTTCAAGAATTTTTAGAAAAAAGTAGCAACTAAATGCATGCACTACTATGTTTAAATTCTTATCAAATAAAAAGAAATTTGCTAAAGTATTTATAGGGAAAAAAACCTTTATTTTCTTTTAGATCACCGCTCATTTTTCACTTAAATACTGAAATTATTTTTAAACATGTTGTAGAAGGCATTTTATTCGAGGTATGTTTCGAAATTTAATAAAGGAAACAAACGAAATTCGATTTCTTTTTACCTTTTAAGAATAAAATTTAAAAAAAAATATTTGATGAAGTGAGTTCGTTCAGGTCAATAAGTTTGCTGAACCAATTTCTTCTGCTAACGACAAAGACAAATCCATGACTCCCGATTAAGGCAAATAATCCAAACGTATACATCAAATAATACTTTATTGTTAAAATCACATTTTTCCACCTTTTACACAATGTATTTAGTCCCATTTCGCTTCATGTATTTTCAGGCTTCGAGTCTCTCAAAGTAAATATTTGATTCATTCATCTTAACAACAAGCATTATCAAAAAAACTTGTTTCTGGAAGCTTTCCATTCAAGCAAAGGCTCAAATTCAATAAACTCTTATTCTAGACGTTGTCATAGCAACGCCGACAGAACCGTCAACTGTTCATTGCAATGGACGGCTGCTTCAATGATTTTATTAGTTCTCAAATACTGCCTGTTTAATGGGATTCAGATGAAAAACGAAAGGTGTGTGTAGATTCTATAAAAGAAAACGTAATTAGATTACAAAACTTAGAATATAAAACAAGTATATATGTATTTTGAATAATACTTCTTATTTGCCGGGCCTAAAACTGAAAAATAAAGCTTTGTAGTTTTTCTTTAAAATACAGTATAATATGTCAATTTTTAAATAAAGTTGTATATCATGTATATTTTTTAAAATGCTTACTTGCTTATGCATAAATTTAATAATTTTAAATAGCCTTATTTTTAACATAAATCATTAACTTTCCATGAAAATTGTAATAATGTGGTAAGATGTAAAGATTATTGCGAAATAATTTTACATCGTTTCTTTTCTAAAACTGAATTATGAAATTATATTTCAATTGCTTGCGTTTTATAATTCACATTTACATCTCTTTTTCAGTAATTTTTTTAACCAAATTCGGTCAAAACACTTTTATGTAAGTTTTAAAGCTTTCTTTTCAGTGCCTGAATATTTATTATCGTAATCCTTTTATTACCTTGTTGGGTTGTACACAGTTACAAAATATTAGAAATTCTAGAAACACATGTTTGAAATATTTAGTAAATTCATTTTTGAAGTAATAAGAAAACAGTTCAACAAAATTTACATATTTATGCCATATTCTAAACTTTCTTTTCAATTATACAAGAATTTTGTTTATATTACTGTGAAAGACCAAAATCAAGAGATTGCCGACATTTTCCTATAAATGTCAATATTCACATAGTCGCTCTGTGTATGTCCGAAATATTTGTTAAATATCCTTATTTCTCACTTACACAGCCAAATGTCGACATTCACCATAAACTGATGATGAATGTTGAATAAAAATATTTTCTTATATTTTGAAATCATATTTTATTATTAAAATATATTATGATACATATTAAAATAGGAGAAAGCTTAAGTAGCAGCATATGTAATTAAACTGTTGAACTTAAAACGAACAGTACATTCTAAATGACAAAAGAAATAAAAACCAATAATAAACTTAATTATATTAATGACGTTATACAATCTTATTTATTGCCAAAACTTAAGCTGTTATGACACTTTGAATTGTACAATATTTATTGCCAAAGCTTAAGCTGTTATGACACTTTGAATTGTACAAAAATCCCTTGCTTTTACAACTGCATTTAGTGGCGAAAAACTTCTTTCTTCTCAAGTTCTCGTTTCGACCTGCACCAGAGCTCATCTGTGCATCTGTTCTCGTCGAAATACACCGCTGACGGTCGGAATGTAAAAGAATCTAACCAAATTTTCAGTCTTTCACGGACGAATTTGGTATGTGTTGACATTCACCTTAAAATGTCGACAATTTCCAATATCGGTCTTTCACGGTAACATATTCACTATAAATTTAGATTGTTTCCATGAATTAATAAACAATAGCAAATGATAAAATTAAACGACCATTATCATAAAATGTGCTGTCAATGATAATCTAATTTACATTAAATTTACTATTCATGTTTTTACCGCTTTTTTCTGAAAACTTATTTAACTCGTTGATGGGTTAGAAACGTTAACAAATTAATTTTTAGAACAGAGAACTATGAACCTGATAATTAGATTTTGGTTTGAAGTAACATTATGATAAATACTGTTCAGAAAAGGGAGATGGCAATACCTTACGAAACATTTTTTCTCTCTTTAATTTTTGGCAATTTATTATAATTAACCTTAACATACGTATGTCTCTGCGTATTAAGTTTTAATTAGAGATGAGCTGTTAAAATGCTGGAGAGCCACGAACTTCGAGGAACATTTGAGATCGAATCTTCGTACTTTTTTTTGAATGCGTATGTTTCAGATCTTAACCCGAAAACCTGTTAAACATTCTAACTCAAAACGTTCGGGAGATCAGTTCAAGTGGTATCCAGTAAAAATGTTCATTAATAAATAAATAAAAAAAGATTATTAAAATTGCAGAAAAACTGGAGTTTTAGAAAATCACAAGCTTCACCTCAAGGAAATCCTGAGTGCCACACCCTTAATCTCTTGTACAGAGTCTAGCGATCTAAGTTTCACCTTAACGAAAATCATAAGTTTCACTTGAAAGAAATCATGTCACTCTTAATTTTAGGACGGAATTTAGCGATGCAAGTGCATTTTTAACATATGCTTCTTAACTTTAAATTTTACTTTAAATGAAAATTCTTAAAACGATTTTTCTCTTCTTCATATTCTTATATGAAACATTCCAGAGATTTGTGATTTGTAAGATTCAAGGACATTTTAAGACTCGGATTCGAGGAAATTTAGTACTTAATCTATATCTATTTTTAAATTAACGTATATTTTTTACAATACAATATTTGAATTAATTACTGGCTTTAATAAAACGGAATCTTCACACACACACACACACACAAATTAATTTTATTCAGCTTAAATTACTCCGAAGGTGAATATTTCTTTAACTCTTTAATCCGTAAGCAAATCTAAGTTTTAAGACAACGTGCTGAGCGTTTAAAGGTTGAATATAATGATAAAAATATTCCTGCTCTTATATGAAACAATATATAAATAAATGCTTATTTCCTATATGAAGTAATCAGATACGAAAAACTACCCTCCGCAAAGGCCGTTTGTTGTACAGCATAATAACCTTTTAAGGGTATTGTTAATGGAATTAAAGTGCTTAAACAATACCACTTTATATATCCCTCATTATTGTGAAAATTAATTTTGGAATGTGTACACGTAGTGTCAGCTTATTTACAACATTACTAACTTTTAATTTTCGCGCACCAAGACGCATAGTAAATTGCACATTGAGCAATCTACTTTAAAGTTTAATTCAGTATATTACTCCTAATATACTTTATATGCAAACTTGAAACTTCTGGTGCAAAACATATTATGACAATTGTGGAATTAGATGTTTCTGAGCTTTATTGAAATGATAATATTCATTGAAGGTAGATATTTAAAGAAGTAAAGGAAAGGAAAGAATTTTTTTCCTGGCAATATAAGACACAAATATATTTTGTAATGTTATTTTCTGTCGCAAAAATACAGGCTGTTTATAAACACCCGGACCCATTTTGATGTTTAATAACTCATAAAATAATGAAGATATAAACAAACTTATAGCATTTATTGATGGAACAACTTATATATTTTCCTTTTCTGGTTTGAATATCTTTATTTTTGTAAATATCGTCTGCGCGTGTGGTTAATTTCATATAATTTCATTTTCCAGTCTAAATATCTGTACTTTTCTAAATATCGTCTGCTTATTAATTGCATTTTTCTCTCTTTTGTTTTTGGCAACTATTGCCTATTATTATAGACCTAGGAGGATGGCCTTTGCAACAGATACGCTAAGGAGGATAGAAGATGATGCTGAATTTCTGAAGCGCATAATGTTCTCCGACGAAGCATCCTTTCATCTTTCTGGCATTGTTAATCGCCATAATGTGCGCATATGGGGATCTGAAAATCCCCATGAATATCGTGAGGCATAAAGGGAGTCCCAAAAGGTTAATGTGTGGTGTGACACGACCGAGTCATTGGGCCTTTCCTTTTTACAGAAAAGACGGTCTCATCAGTCGTATACTTAGACATTTTGGAAAACTTCGTATTTCCACAACTAGAAGAGCTTCCACATGTGTTTTTGCAAGAAGATGGTGCACCACCTCATTGGGGTGCCATCGTTCGTAGTTCTTTGAATGACCATTTTATAGGAAGATGGATTGGGCGAGGAGGTCCAATTTCTTGGCCACCCAGATCACCTGATATAACGCAGCTGGACTTTTTCCTTTGGGGATTTGCAAAGGACAATGTTTACAGGAGGAGAGTGTCGAACATTGATGACCTAAAAGCCAGAATTGCAACAGCAATAGCCTCTGTAGATGCCGACATGCTTGCCGGTGCCTGGCGTGAAATTGAATATCGACTTGATATTCTCCGTGAGACGAAGGGAGCACACGTGGAAGTTCATTCACAAGGTTCATGAAACTTTTTGAGTTTATCTAACCATTTATATTATTAATTTTAATCTATCTTTATTATTTTATGAGTTATTATACATCAAAATGGGTCCGGGACTTTATAAACACCCTGTATAACAGAACATAAATTATTATTGTTTTTGTAAAATGCCAAATTCGTAAATATAAATTTCTAAACTGTAAAACAGAATTTTATCAGAAATACACTCATGTCTATAAATTAAGGATAATTCGGAGTCACGCCGAAATCGAACTCTAAAATAAATATATCACCTGTAAAATCACTACACACATCTTCAAGAATCATATGCAAATTTCAGGAAGTAACCAGATGACACCGATGGTACGTCACAATGACGAGAGTTTAAGAGAGTGATATATAAAGAATACAGGCAAAGAAGTAAAATTGTTCGCAGGCGCTTTATAAGCATTTCAGTGCAATAACCGAATAGTTATGACACAAAGGACGCATTTGGATGATTTTTTTACGTGGTAGAATTATCGGCCGTCTGGAATGTGGGCGTACCCAACTGGAATTATCAGACGAACTTGGAATTGCCCCGAGTGTCATCTCCAGGCTTTGGCAACGATTCCAAGATGATGGTAATATTAGTAGACGTTACAGCACAGGTCGCCCCAGAGTTACAACGCCGAATGAGGACCGGTATTTGGTAGTTACGGCCAAAAGAAACAGGCGGAGCACAGCCTCAGACCTGTCTCGTCAGCACTCTTCAACCGCTGGTAATTTCAAGGCAGACCATGTACAGACGCTTAGAGCAAACTGGTCTATATGCTCCTAGACCTGTCAGATGCGTTCCACTTACTGCAACTCACTGTCGCCTGCGGTTAGCCTGGAGTAGAGAGCATGCATTGTGAACACCGCAACAGTGGGCTTGTGTGATGTTTTCCGACGAGTCCAGGTTTAGCTTGCAGTTTGATTCTCGCCGGACTTTCATATGGAGAGCTCCAGGTATCCGTTACCACCAAGAAAACATCATGGAACGGCACCGTTACGGTGGTGCAGGAGTGCTCGTTTGGGGTGGAATTATTCTGGGTTCCAGAACTGACCTGCATATTCAAATTGGAACCATGACAAGCCAAATCTATCGGGACATCATTCTGGAACAACATGTACGTATGTTTCGGGGCGCCATGGGCGCACAACTTGTGTTTATGGATGACAACACTCGTCCTCACCATGAAAACATCGTAAGCGAATGCCTTCAATCGGAGGATATCACCCGTATGGACTAGCCAGCATTCTCACCGGACTTGAATCCAGTAGATAACGTGTGGGACATGCTTGGCCGACGAATTCCAGCCCGTCAACCTCTTCCTACATGTCTACCGGAACTTCGGAGAGCATTGCTTTTTGAGCGGTGTAATATCCCCCAAGATCAGATAGATAATTTGATACTCAGCATGCCTAGGCGTTGTATTGCTGTATTGCATCGTCTGGGAGACATACAATGTATTAACAATCATACCAACCCTGTAATATTGGTTTTTTGTAAATATTTTTTTGTAATTTGCTCCAGGGAGAAAAAATCGCTAATTTTTTTAATAATATCAAACATTTAGCATCTTTTTTTGCTCTTTACCTTTTATTTAATAAATAAGCACTAAACTTTACAAATAAGTCAAATTTGTTTTGATTCTAACTCTTAGTTTGCCTGATTTTGCATTATCCTTAATTTATGGACATGCGTGTATCTTTCGATTAAAGTACTCTATTAAAATCAACTTTCATCTGAATATGGCATATTAAAATAAAATTTTGGAAGTGATTTAAAGCGGAGGACTTAAGAAAGCTTATAAAATTTACAACAAATTTTAATTTTCTATCACATACTTAGTTTAAAAAATGAAATGAAACAAAAATATACTGAAAGTTAGCTTTATCGTTATTTCGTTTCCGTTTACTTTGATTTCTGCAACATTTTAAATTATTTTTAGTATTTACTCAAATTTACAAAATCAAAAGATTCTTTTATAGCCTTTATTGCCTGAACAAAAATTAATATATGAGTTCTATGTTTTAGGAATAACTTGCATTGATTTTTATTATAAATTAACAAATGTATGATGTGAATCAAAATCGTGAAATGTATGATGCGCATTTAGATCAACATCGAAATTTAAACGAAAATTTTATGAATTGCTTAAATGAAAGAAGTGACCAGAAATCTTTTCCAAAGAAGAAAATTACGTACTCATAATGAAAGGCATTTTCGCAATCAAAACACATTGAGAATTATTTGCAATAGGAAAGTCTGCTCCTGAATTGAATGAGCCTTTTATTTACATATCAAAATTCTCTGATGAACTCAGATTAAATAATTATGAATAAAAATATTTTCCAACAGCAGCCTAATGGCAATTGAATTTGTTATTCAGATTCAGAAATTTCTTGAATTCTAACAAAAATGTTATGTAGGATCAGATTGATTATCAAATTTAGAAAAGAGGCTGGCTGCGAAATATAGCACATAGCAGTGCAAATATAGTTATTGAATTGCAGTGCAAACACTTGAATTTGTGTTCTGTTCCTTTGATAGACGTTTTTATTAGTGCATCCTTGTATCCAACGAAGTATATATTTTCAGACTGAATAATTTATTTTTCTTGTAGCATCTAAGGACATTTCGTGATCTAGCTTAACCACTTTTATTTTCAGTTTATATTAAGTAACATAAAAATCTTTCTTTTTATAAAATATATTCTTGTGACTAAAATCAAAAGTAAGGGACAATAATATATGTATGCTAATGTTATAAAACTTAATTTCAATCGTCTTTACTTGCAGTTTATTCTAAACCTTTTCAAAATATAACTTTTTACCGAATATGTGCTTGTGATAAAGCAAAATGAAAAATAAGAGAAATTAATATATTTACGCTGTCAGATCTAGTTGCATTGAATATTCATTCGCTGAATATGTTATAAATATAAAAACAGAAGAGTTATTTGTCGCCTGTTTTGAGCATAAATTTTAACGCTTAAACAGAACACTATATTATATAGCTGAAGAAATATATTACACTTAGCATTTAGAATTCTGAGAAAAGAGCAAGCAAAACAACTAAAAAAATCCGAATTGAATCCATAATATCTTTTACGATTTTTTTTCAAAGAAGTTGCTCATACAAGGCTGATAAAATTCCACTGACTTCAGAACAGAATATTATCCATACTTCAATCCCAAAAGCTTCTTTCTGAAGATTACTTCAAAGCGAAGGCCTGCACAAAAAGACTTGCAAACCGCTTGGGATCAGCTTGAAACAGTCAACTTGGAAGTGTCATCGAAATGGAGATTTTATCAAGTAAGAATATTGTTATATTTTGTTTGAATGTTTTTGAATGCTGTTTCTTTCTGTGCATTTCCGAAAAAAAGTGATATAATTTTTTATAAAAGTTTTTAAAAAGTTATACTTCCAAAGTATGCAATTGTTTCACAAATGGGGTTCAAATATATTAATTTAAGTGTCATTAAACGTTCATGGAGATATAAAAGTAATTTTGAATAAGCAACTGTCCACCAAGCTCTAGAAATCACCAGATTTATATTTCATGAATCTGGTGAGTAAAAGGTTAAAACTGAAGTAAACATTACAGACGTTGCCTTAAATCATAAAAATGATTATTTGTGTGTATGCAAGAATCATAGAGATTGTTCTTTTATTTTATTTTACAGTTGATTACAGCTTTTCTTTTTTTTAACGAAACTTTATTTTAAATCTTCCTTCGGTTGAAGAACGAAATTTTATATCTTTTTTTGTTGATATTTGATTGGGATAATTGATATCTAGGTTTTTTTATAAATGTAGCATTTATAGAAGGATATTTTTTTAAATACTTTTTTTTAATATTTTTTTAAATGCGAGATATTTATTTCAAAATATTCACAAACTGTATTAGAACTATTCAGCATGGGTTTTTAAAAAATATTCTAAGTTTATAAATAATTCAGCAAATTAAAACTGCATGAATTGTGATGATTACTTCTACTTTACTAACAGTTTAGGTTAAAGTATGGCCCGTTTTTTCTTGGCCCATTATTACATCCTCTGCAAATTTATCCAAACTGAGTGAATGATAAGCGGCAAAGCTTAAATGTAGGGTGATAATAGAGCGTATCGGAAGCTCGCACCTGTAACTGCCGTTTCGCCTGCTGTAATTGTGAAGCAGTTGCAGCAGTTACTAGCTATGCTCGGTAAGAATTTTAATAAATTAGATGCATTATATCCGAAACAATGTTTTCGGTTGCAGATTTAGGCTATCATAATGAATTATTAGAATCATAACAACAAGGCAGCTTGCCTACAAGGCAACTCGTCTGTATATGTAACTACTGAAAGACTACTGAAAAAATCATTTTAGTTTGCATTATCATTTTAAATTTTAAAATCTCACTAATAATGGCTGGCAAAATTCTGATTTGATTTCATAATTTCATATTGTGTTGCTATTTTAATAGCATCAGAGGCGGTAACTAGCCAAATGTTTAAAAAGTTCACTTGGATATCCCTTAAAGTGGTAAGGTTAAGTTATAAAGAAATTAATTATGCATATTTTCAAAGTTTTGATTTTTAATGTTTTTGAAGCATTCGTTAAATGGAAATAAAATACAGTATTTTTAAAAGGATTAGTTTTAAAATGTAACTAGCAGAGCTTAATTTCGTTATAAAAGAAGTAAGAATAATGAATATCCAAATAATTCATTACGTTAATATTTTTAATGCATCCTAAATGTAATATTCTTAAAATATTAAATAAAAATTTAAAAAAATACTTATTATGCTAATTACAAATTTAATTTATGAACTTATTATGAGAAAAAAGAGATTATTAAACAAGGAAACTTAGACTTGCTCTGGAGAAGAAAAATGTGTTCTTTTTTTAAATATTTAATATATTTTTTGTTAGTACCGCGTAACATGAAAGATTCTCAAGCTGTTTGATATCAAACGACATACTTTTTTGAAATTATATTATGTAGAAAGTTTACTATTAATTTTTTTCTTTTATTCTTAACAAATACACGTTTAGAATATGGCAAATATTCAGGTACTTCAATTATTAATAACCGCTTTCATACAAATAGAAAATATGAAAACGAGTATTAATAATAGAAATAAATTCAGAGGAAAATGAGAATTTCTTTGAGGTATTATTGATTATGTTAAACAGGGATAAATTCAAATGCGAAGCTTTAACAGAAATTTTATATTCAATAATAGATATCTAACTTTTCGAAGACCTTTAACAGAAATGCGATAGTACAGCAAGAAAAACCAAAAGCATTAAAAGAAGACATTTGCGAATATTAATATTTTCTTATTACTTCAGACACATCGGATATCAGATGTTCAGAAGTCAAAAATTTGCACGTCTGCAGTTATATTATTAATTTCCGCGAAACATTTATCCATCTATAACCATTTTTATTTAAGAATTTAACAATAATTTGAAATTCTTTCTACTCTAAATAGTCAAAGGCAAAAATGAAAAGAATTAATTTAGAAATTACAAAAGTACATATGTTGAAAAAATATTACCTGATTTAATTTGATTTACTAAAAGCGTACAAATTTGGTCAACCAACATTAAGCTAACTAACATCTGAATATAAAATTATTGTAAACGTACAGCAGTTTATTCAGAATTCTGCAATGCTGTAATAAAACGGCCTTTTTGAAACTGAGGTTTTCATATGTCATACAAACTATGTGCTTAATCGAAAGCTTTTTCAAACAACAATCAAAATGATCCATATAAATGAAATGATATTATAAATATGAGGCTATTTCATTATAAAATCACAATATTTATTCAGAGATGTGGCTTTAAGTTATTATCATATTTTTCCTCATTCAGTCATATCGAATGAGGAAACAAGTATTTTCTGTTATTTTTCCCTGTATAAGATATATGCACGATACTGATGTTTTGGCCAACATTATTAAACTACGTCGTTGTCAGTTCTCAATATTGCGCTGCAAATCTTTCATTGGTAACCCGTTTACGGCTAACAAAATTTATAATGCCTTTCGAAACTGACTTTTACGATTGCGGTTACATGAAGCAGGGAATTTGGTGCCTTCTTTTTTATTAAAAACCGTAAATTTTTAATTTTTAAAGTATCTGGAAATTTAATATAAGCATAGCTTCCATTTATAGAATGAGAACACTTGACTTATATTATTCAGCTATTCATATAGGATTTCTATCCGGGTTGTAGCAGTTCGACCTGTTTTAAAGAAAATGATCTTTCTTTCATTTCTATAATATTTTAGAGCACCTTTATTATAGAATTTATGCTAACTGATAATTCTTTTCTTTGGATATATTTCTTTTAAACCTATTCCTAAATGCATCTTTCCATGTAAAAGACGTTCTTACGTTTTGACGTATTTAATTAAGCTCTATGTTTTTTTTCTAGGAAGAATGTTTTGTTGGTTGGAGTTTAAAGAAGCAGCCGCCTCCTTTAAACTAATTCCATCTGGTGGCAACAAATCTCAAATAGTATGTTGTCAAAAAATATAACAGTCATCAGTTCACAAACATTGAGGAACATCTACGACAATATGATATATTCTTTCACAATTATGACACCTATAAAGTCCCTCAAAGTCTGAGAGAGGACAACAGAGACCGAATATTGTTTCTGCAGTATATCAATTCATTAAAAAACATCTAAGTACTACCAAATAATAGACCAACAAGAATACATCATTGATTACAATAAAATTGAAAAAGCGTTTCGTTGAAAAAAATATTTTCAGAAGTTTAAGATAAAGTGCTTCTTAATACGCACATTTATATCCACTTAAATTTGTAGTGTCTGTAGCTAACTCTCTTTCACTCCAGAGGTGGTTTTCAGCACATTAAAATAAATGCATCGAGTAGAGACTGAGAATCCTCTCCAGAGCACAAAGGTTTAACTCATTTCAAATATTATAAAAAATATTTAATTAATTAAAATTTCTAAATTAATGCAATATATACCATGATGACCAAAACATTACAAGACATAGAATCAGATGAATGCATGTATGATTTCCAAAACGTAGAGTTCCAATCAAAAGAAAGTAATAAGCAGGATGACTAACAAAGACTTTGTTGGAAAAAGTACCGAAAATGCGGGAACTTGGTAACTGTGATTATGGTTGTCATCCTATGATGTGCATACATTGTCATGAGTCAATGCGTATCTGAAATACGAAGAATCCTAGTAGCTTCAAGAAAACTTTGTGAAACTCCTGTTGTCTCAAAACAGCAGGTATCTACTTCCCTTACGTCATTAATGGATGTCTTAGCCAATTAAAACGAAAATGACAGCCATCCTTTCGCTAGTGATTACAGAATAAGGATCTGTTTTTCAAGCCTGTACAATTTAAAGCAAAAAGCAGTATGAAACCAGATCATATTCAGATCAAATGGGGAATTCGAAAGATGTTTAGACAGCAGGTCTTATAGCTCTCTCTGCAAAACGAAATTGAAGCCGACGTTTATCTTTCATCTGATAATTTTCCAATGATGTTCTATGTTTGTGGATAAGAAAGTAAAGGATTTATGCAGATTGACTTCGATTTGCGTATACCTTGTTTCTTATTGCGCATTTAGGATTCATACGACGCGTCGAAAGCATGAGGTTACACGTCCTTTCAACTATGCAGATTTTTTAAAGAAAAGCATGCTCTAAAATGGTAAGAGCAGTTTTATTATTTAGTATTGGAAGCATTAATATAGCGTATCATATCAACAAAGTTTTATAAACTATGATTTCTAGCAGTATATCTGTGAGCTGACTCATTACCTGCCTTATTTCACGGATATCACGCATTTGTAAAGAATGCTTCAGCAAAGTAAATCATCGGTCCACAAGGATATTACCGCACAGGATGGCTGAATTCTTTATACTTCTAGTTTTAGAGCCTGTGGGCTTCAGTCTTGTTAAATATATCTCGTAAATTGCTTGACGAAACTTCATATCGTCTTAGAATGTAGTTGGGATTAACTCTTTCACAACGAAGTCGTCCAAAGCGCCCGAATATTCGGACATCGGCAAGTTGCCTGCATGGCTAGTTGGTTTCGGGAGTTATTAAATGACATGCCAATTATTCTTCTGAAGCTCGGTTATTTGAATGCACCTTTCCTCTTCTTACTTAAATCAACGTTTAGATATGCTCACTTTCGCAACCTCGTCTTAAGGGAAAACTGCACACAATGGGTGAAACCGCATAAAAATCCCCAAGGGAGAAAATCGCTTAATTTAAGCAACTTATTGTTCACTCTGTAGCATTTTGTTGGTGAAGAAAATCCACTCCAACGAAAATTCGTATATACGGTAAGTTCAGATGTTTGAGAGAAGCAGATTTTAGCCTCTGCCACTGCAAGTTAAGTTAGCAAGTAAAGATTCTTGAAATATTTCAGCTGAAACTAGATGGAGTCAATGTTTTAGCAAAGGCAGACTATTATTCACGTTTAAGGAAGACAAGCGTGCTTTTAAAAAAGCATTTGTAATGTTGTGGCCATTCGGTACAAAGCATAATAATTTTTTATACGTACGTAGTCTGGACTTTTTTTTTAAGTTTGCATTAATAAAAATTTTACTTTTAACAAAAACTGAATTGCAATTGTTGCAAAATCATAGTAACTGAAAAATCTAAAATCAACTGATTATATGAAAATAATTATTCATAATTTATTTAATAATTTGAAGGTGATAAGTCTTTAACATTAAAGTTAATTTTCCTATTTAGCTTGATAAATTAATTTTGATACAAAAAATTATAGTTTTAAGTTAATATAATGGGAAAGAAATTTCACACCCGTATAGTTTTTTATGTATAATTTCCGCAGTTTGAAGGTTAACATTGCAAACCATTAACAAAATAATTTCGTTTGATTGAAATATGAATTAGCTGTATTATTTAATGTTTAGAATATTATCGATAATAATTTTAACGTCTTTTAAGTTACCTAAACGTTAAAAGTATTCATAAAATCATTCACAAATAATATTTTTCAGTTTAAAATTTCTGTAATAGAAGATTATTACTTTCATAGGAATAATAATTTCTATACACTTATTAGAACTTGAAGCAGAATTAAATATGAATAGATTGGACTTAAAGAATAATAAATGAAAATGCTATATAGTGTATATTTTAGGCATATTCTTATTCATATTTAATCAGTTTTCCCATTAAGTTAAAATTTTTCATACAGTTTTAATTTTTTTTTTGCTTATTTTGCTTTTAAAATGATTTCCCACAATCTTTTTCCGAACTCTGTTGTCCAAATATTTGTGAAATTCTTTTTTTCAAACGTCATCTTCCAACTACGTATGACTTACTTATGATTCCAGAATTAGATTTTAACTAATTTTAGTCAAAATTTAAATAATAATAATAATTCTATTTAAAGATTTTTGGGAGCAAAAATATAGGGTTTGAATGCCTTAGAATTTATTTTCTGTTTTTGTTGACATATATTATGTTAGTCGGTATGAAATTATAGGGTATTTTATATATATTACTAAGTTTTTCAAGAATACCGATACGATTTAAAAAAAATTGCACTTTTGGTTACGAAAAATAAAAAGTATTTTAATTTTATTTACAGTATTAAATTTTCTATACTATTCCAATTCCATCTCAGAATATAATTTGACATGTTAAATGTGCGCATGAATAATAAAGATGTAAAAATGTACTTAGGAATTAGTGCTTTAATAATAATATGCAAATCGGACGATATGTATCGACAAAAATACATTTTTACATATAAAAGTTCCATAATCAGATTGTTGTTGTGTTGTGACTTATCTCACTTGTCTGACAGTAACGACAGAAAACATATCTATTAACGATTACTTATGAAATTCCAACACCATAAATCCAACATTTTAAGTAATTTCTATTAAAAATATCACTGGAAAACTGTAGGTTTCTAAAGAAAGTGTTTTTAAAATGTCCGTAATATGAGCGTCTAAAAAGAAAGCGATCGTTTTTCAAAATCTGGATAAGAAATCGAGAATATAATGACTGGCCTTTACGAAGCTATGTTCATCCTCGCCTTTTACTCGGTAGGGTCATTTAAAAGTCTCAGTTTAGAGATAGAAGATTACTGCTATACCTGAAAGAATGTTTCCATCATCTGTTTCACGATATGAATCCTGTTGTCATGAAGCCCTTAACGCTGCGCTTACGGAATGAACTGTGCATATGTCTTATAAATAAAAGGGGGTAATTTTGAAGAGATTCTAAAATTTCTCAATAATGCTGCAATTATGGGCCACGCAGTATATTATTTTTTTTTTCTCATTTCGATTGAGACAAGAAATAAATAAACTAAGAAAATATGCGTATAGATTCTTGCGTTTTCTTTCAGATAAAAGCAATATTTTAATATTTTTGAATACTTTTCTGATCCTTTTAGTTTAAGAACAAAAGAAATAAATATGGAAGTAAAACCTTTTTGTAGCAACCTCGACCCGCAATCTAATGCAGATATGTCAGCGATATTTTCCAATTATTGTTGAAAGAAATGCAAGTGAAATTTATCCAAATATTACTTAAAGTAAAATATGAATGTTAATAGCTATTAAATTTCAAGGAACGTTTCTTTATGAATTTCACTTATTTGTTACAGTGAATATCAAGCACGTAAGAGGAAGATGACGTTTTTTTGTCTTGTTTAAATTCACATGAGGGCGCAGTTGCGTGTTCTGTCTCGCAGATCATCCTTGAGGACGTCCTTGTTCTTGTACTTGGCCCTGGAGCTCATCGTAGATAAGGGTGGGGCAGTCGCAGCACGGAGAATGTGATTCTTATTAAGTTTCCCCAGGGCAGCCAGAGCTGAAATCTCGAAGGCATCCCGGACACTACGTGGACAAGAACGAGAGGAAGTCTCCACGTATGTTGTCGCATGGATTTGACGAGAGACCCCCAGAGCCTGAAAGAAAAACATAAAGTTACATTTCAAGATGATTACATATAATACTTATATTTCAAGTGTTAAAATTCGACTCTTCGTCGATTTCCAGTGCAAAATGTATACTCAGATTTATGCACTTAGGTACACTGCACATTATTTATTATTCTTTACTGCTTATTTGGAAAGGTTAACTTGGCAAACGGAAAGTTCTAAATTAAACAGACGTATGAAATTTATGAATATAGAATATAAAAATTTTGAATATTAATCCATCGAATACCACATAAGTAAATCATTTCCGAAAGTTTTACATAGCTAAAAACTTAATAGAAAATTAATAAGATTGTCTTAAAGATTGTGCAATTATATCCATGTTTGAGAAAAAGTATAGGAACCTTTGCTACAACGGAAAAATTGCTTAATAAATTGAGAATATTTCGCAGTTTATTAACCGACTAGCATGGTTACAATATAACAACGCATTTAAATGAATGTTAGAAAAATTTTATCCTGCTTCTATATTTCATGTTCAAAATATAGGAACAAGTGCAAAATAAATCCTTCGTTCCTATTTCACTCGGAGGCTAGTTTATCACAATGATATTTGATTACAGTTAAAGACCCTGGAAAGGTATCGGTAACCTAGATATTCTTTATGGCGAACAAATTGCAATATTATGGACAGCAACTGCACAGTTAACATGATAACATTTCGTTCCGGATTCGCACCAGGATTCTATCATGAGAACAGGTACTCTTATTAAGTAATAAATATGGAGGGCTCTCGCCAGATGAATCTCTAAATATCTGCATTTCATCATGCACTCAAAACATTCCATCATGGTACTCAAAAGATTCCATCGTGTACTCAATACTTTTACCAAATGAGAAATTGATACTTTCATAACTGAATCTAAGAAGATCCGAATTCGATTTAAAATTTGAACCAAGATTTAAGCTTCGTTGGTAGTCAATTCCTTCATATGAGAATGGAATAATTAACTATCTCCTAATAATTTCTACTTGATGATGTGATACGAGGTATTTGTCTTAAGCATTTGCCCTTAACTGTCTTGCCATTTAGCATTTAATGGAACAAAGAGTGATCGTATCATCAAATTTCGAATCTTTCTCATTTCGTTTTTAAGTAAAAGTTATTCGAAGCCTTTTGCCAGTTACCGTAACTCATTAGGGAAGATTTATCAAACACTGTAAAGAGAAAGATTTTGAAGGGAAGATCTTTACAATCATGCGAACACAAAATTACAAAATATTAACTATTCATCTATTTTAAATAATACTTGTAAAGGCCTAACGATGGTAGAATAAAGAGAAAAAATAGATCTTTATTATTCTGATCACCATTATAAGCTTTAATAGCGAGCAAAAATCTGCAGTAGTTTCTGAAGCATCGTGAATAGTGGAATATATAGATCACAAGGATTCAGTCGATTAGCTACGAAAAATCTCTCGAAGAAAGGCTAGGGAAGTAAAAATGTTATTCAATTCCGGAAAACAGTGGAAAGCAAGAACACGATGCGTTCTTTCATTTTACCCTGGTACAGCGCTCGTCTGAAATCGAAGAACAAAATAGACAGCATAGATTTTATTGATACCAAGTACACATGTGCTTTACTGAGATCGTAGACATGATACTAGATTTTTAGTTCACACTTGCTTTTACTAGAGCATCGCATGTTACGAAAGGCTGATTTTTCGCTTTGAAATTCCTAAAACTAACGGCAAAAGTCTAAACTGCAAATTCTTCTTACTCTAATTTTTGAAAGGAATTATCTAACGTTGCGAAAGAAATTTTGAGATAAAAAAAATATTCTTATACACCTTCTAGTGCTACGATTAAATTTCAAAAATTTCTGCACAGTAGGCAGCTCAAAATGAAACCGAATAGTCTTTATTTCTTTTTTTCATTATGTTTTTGATTATAATTATTAGCATCAGACCCTGTACACTACGGAATCGTTTTTCATACCTCGAAAGCGCGACTTGGGATATATATAAGATTTATATACAGCACTGTTCTAACACAGGAATTTTCACACAAAATCGAACTTTTTCTGAAATAACATACCAATAGTTTTCCATATTTCGATTCTATGAATGAAATTATACTAAAGTGCCATGTTTTGTAAAAATCGCACAAGTAGTTTTTAAAAATATAGCTCTCAAAATTTTAACTCCTTTATTTTAATTGAATTTGGTCTATCTTTTTATTAAACTTATTTGATTCTTCCTTTCACATTTCGAAATTTAGGTTCATTCCAAATAAAATTCGCCCATTTTTTATGATTTACTTTTAAAATTTTTATTTTAAAATCATTTTTATAAATTTTTCGAAAAAAAATTTTAATTATAACCTATAAAATTTTTACCATCATCTTAAAGTAGATGTATTTCTACGCATACCTGCAATTTTTTTTTATTTCAAATTCCTGAGATATACGTGAATTTACATTTTGGCTCGTTTTGAAGTTTGGCATATTTGTTATAAACAATAATAACGCCAAATGTGGTTTACGCACTTTGTTAAAATTATTTGAAGGTATGCACGATGATTTTTTCTCCACTCCTGTACAATGAAAAAAAGGGAAAGGAAAATGGGTTGCTATAAATTAAGAAATTCGCCGCGTGAATTATTCTTGGCGCAAGCTGCAAAAAATGAGCCAAGATAAATTTTTAAATTTCTCTGTAAATTTCTCACCAAAAATTACAAAATTTCGTATCTAAATGTAATTTGAGTCATAGAATCAAAATATGGAAAATACTTGGTATGTTATTTCAGAAAATCTCCTATTTTATATGTTAGAACAATGCTATATGTAAATCTAATATATATCAAAAGTCGCGCTTTTGAGACAGGAAAAACACAAGTTGAATTTCGTCAATCCGCCCAGTAGAACGTGAGATATAGACTTGTCCCCCCCTTTTTTTCGCAGTGTACAATGTAATTCGATAAGCATTTTTAAGTACACAGCATATTTTTCACTAAGTCCCAAAGCATGTTTTTAAAAAGTAATATTTAAAAAGACAGAGTGTGAAAATTGGAATGATAAAGAAGCGAAATAGCTTTGATTTCAGTTGATTAAAAAATAAAATGTGCTATACTTTAAATCTTCTAATTTGATCTTTGCTCGGCGTGTTTTTTAACTTAAATTGCTATATCGTTCCTAAAGTTGGTGATTTGTTCTGCGCTATGTCATTTAGAGAAAAATGAACACCACTCTAGGATGAAGGCTAGTTTAAGTTTCGTCAATTTATATATTTGGATGTAAAAATAAATCAATAAATTTTAAATCGGTTGTTATTCTATGCCCACGTATGAAAACAATACCGTAATAGCCATTATATAATTAAAATCCTGATACATTATTTACCAAACAAGCTACGACAGAGTCTCACCCGTCAGCTTAATACTAAATGATCCCAGGTGGCACGGTATCTGAATCTATGGTTTTAATTCACAGATTACGGAATTAGCGTTTAAGGATGATTTCGTCATCCTGATATTTAATGAAGTTAGACAAGAGCCGCAACCTAAAGCTGCGACTTCGGTGCAAGAGAATAAGCGTGATTAACTTAAAGATGAAACAAAATACCTACTCAGGCTCAGAAACAATTCTATCCTCCAATAGTTATTAGACGCATTCCATATGCTTCGCATAAGAGATGGATGACAGACCTACATTTGCTCTTCACAGTTGTAAATGGATGTCTTTATTCTTCGCAGATGCGTCTAGCATTTTCAATCATTATTCGAAGTGAAGTGAACCATAAACTGGCGTGTACCTATAACACACTTCAAAGAGTTAGTTAACGGTGTAAGTTATATCTGTGTTTAGGTTGTTATTACTTTTTTAAGTGGGGGTATATATGTCATAACCTGTTTCGTGAAAGAAAAGCTCAGTGCTCAAAAATAATAGTATAGAGACAATATCCTGGATGTTGCAGAACGTCTTTTAATTAGATGAATTTATGAAATGTCCAGTCATGTTGTAAGTTGATACTTCTGCTCAACAAAGAGCTTTATCAGTAGAATAATATTTTAAACAGAAAGCCATTTTCGTATGGATTGACCAGGTTTAATTTCTAAATTCGAATCCTACTAAAGATGCATGGACTTTGTATAGATCTTTGGTGTTGATTGGCATGATATTATCTTCTTATTTCATCACGTCGATTGTTCAACCTGATACGAAAGGAAAGCTTACATAGTTTTCAAGTGAATTGTGAGTTGAAAAGTTTTTATTTCTTATTGAGTCATTGAAAGCACCAGAAATGTTATGATGCATCAATATTCATTTTACAATTTTATTAGATGGAATAATATTATATACTGCAGCACTTTACTTACAATACTGTAAAGCTTAATTTTAGGGCAATTTTCTCTGCAACCTAAGTTTTAAACGACAGCATTTCTCTAATTTTTTTGGCCATTTTAAAATTCATAATTGTTTATTTCATTAGTATCCTCCATGTAGCATTTTTTGCTGTTGTTTACCATGAGGTTTCCTTAATTTAAGAAAATTAGTGGTCATATATTTATAAAACTTTGCTAATTGCGAGAAATGATTCATGTTACTCAGTTATGTTAAATATCAATAAGAGATAGATTAAATAATAGTCGCTGTTACTTACATGTAAGCAAATTTTTGAAAAATAATGAGAATTAGAATATGTAAAACTCGGAACATCTCAGTCAAACGGCTTTTGAACAGGGGTAAACAAATTATTACAAAAAAGAGGAATATAATAATTTTATTAGTACAATTATTTTTTCTTATTTTAATGCATTTATGCATCTGTTCAGTTAGCGTATTTGTAATTTTCTATTAGTGTCATGGTGACATAACACGATAAGGCTTTAAATTGGACTCTTTCCTCTGGAAATTCTCTTACGCTTAAATTCACTACAAATTTCCCATTGAACTTTCATGTATATTATTTCATGGGCACCGCAGTGCTTTTCACTGTTTTAGCTAAAAGAATTAGAAGTTATTTCAAGCTTGCCGAATTGAAAAAAAAAATCTTCATGGGCAGCATGAAGATTTTTTTTTTCAAAATACCAATATCGTTTTTGAGGCTAAAGTTGTTTCTTATTATTCTTGTCTCAGATTTCCTTCTGCCATACATAGCCTTTTAGTCTTCAATATTTATCACAATTTAGACCATTGCCGATGCTGGATGTGTTTTATTGGCAGTTAAATATACTTAGTAGAGACATTTGGTACTATTTTTCTTTTTGGAAGCAGATAACTTGAGAAATGTGCAATGTTCGACCTTCCCGATATCTAACCGCACGTGCTTCTAATTACACCACAATTGCACGGGGTAAAGAGAGAGAAAATACCTTATAATTGTTCCTGAAAAGCATCTTAAACTCACTTACTAACTAATTGCTAAATATAATTAATCACATTTCTTCGATTTTCTGCTGAGAAAATTCGTAGCAATTTTGAAACGTTAAAAATGAAGTTAAAAAAGCAAAGTAAAAAGAATGAAATTAAATAATATTCTCTGAAGTATAATAACATTTTACTGAACATTTTACAACATATGACGTATGACAATGAACACAAATTGTATTAGGGTACAATGAACGGCGCCGTGTAGCAAAGGAAATCTGTTATGCTGGAGGTCCTTCGTCTAAAAATTGCAGTAGCATCTGAAATAATCTCGGAAACGTTTACCACAGAACAGCAGAAAAATTAACAACAGAAACATTGACCAACCTTGTTCAAGCAACCCCTCGCCGTTGTGCTATATGTCTGGCATTCTGGCACTTTGAACGCTGTAAACGTAAAAGTGCAAGAAGATTGCACTAAACCCTAACTGAACGTTTGACGTGTATAATTATGTTAACTTATAATTAAGTTTTCGATATTAATACGCGATAAAGGATTTTTTCGCTAAAATATGTATACATTTTTTCGACTGACCTTGTGTTATTAATATCACACAATCAGTCAGTCATTAGAATCTAAACGTATTTTATGTCTTAAAGTCTAAGTATCTTAAAGCCCTAGCATGTTAATCTGAGCCCCTATCATTTTTTTAGTGTACAGGTTTTAATCCATTATTAAATAATGTTCCTTGCCCCGTTTCAGATGATAATTTCAAACCCTGATAACATTTGTGGTCGAATTTAATAAATGTTAAATGACGTTAAATTTATTGTAGATGGAGTTTTTATTTATTAAGCACATTTTCAACAATTGTCTCTGCCTCTTTTTGCCAGTTTCTTTTTTTCCAAGGCATTTTTCCTTTTCGCGAATGCGTACACTCCACGTTCATATGAAAGGCTATATCAATAATGTTTTCAGATATTTGATTGATATTGAATATCTCAGCACTATCCCTCTAATCATACTTATTTCCATTTAAGAGAGTTTGAAAGCCTGCAGTTTTTCAAACTGAAAATTATTCTTTGAGATCCATTAAAAAATGAATAGAAAATGAGGGGTACAAATAACACATCAAATTAAGTTGAAACTAGAGATAATAATAAATCAAATAATAATCCTCAAAATAATGTTTTAAAAATAGAACAATATACTCAATATACTGTATCATAGTTTCTAATACAATTACTTCCATGAAAACATTTAAAAAACAAGAAAATAAGAGAAATAGAATTAAGTATATTGGCAAGTAGATTGTTTTAACAAATAATACAAAGAGGCCTTAAAAAAAGCATAAAATGTAAGAATGAAATAAAAATGTTCATTATTTAATTACGAAATATAATAAGTAAAATGTATATTTGTAATTAATTATAAACTGAAAATAATAAAAACTACAATACTATTTATAGAAAAATGTTTATAATTTTTTTTTCCTAAATTTTATAATTTATCCATGTCGGTATTCAGTTAAACAGTATATTATTTCATTTGCTTTCCTATTGATGGGAAAACAAAATAAAATTGTAGAAAATTTAATTTACTTTTATAAAATAGATTTACTGTATTAGGAATAAAAAAAAACATTATTCTTTGCCATTTTCATATTTAAAATTAATAAAATCCGTGGGCGTTCTAGTGATAGTTCAGATATCATTGTTTGCTTAATTTTTCAAAATATATCATTTTGAAAAAGTTCAAACTTGTTCATTTTATATCAAAATGAACAACTATGTTAGTCAGTATAAGAAATTGATTACTGCAATTATTATTTAAATCTTAGTCATAAGTAATTCTACCATACTATCTTTCTCTTAAATTATGACGTTGAAAAATTCTCAAAGCTAATTACAGTTGAAAAACTTTTTAAAAATAAAAATGTTATTAAATTGTTGTATTTTGGGTACATAATGCATAAGTCAAACAAAAAATAATTTTTAGTGAAATTTATGAAAAATCTAAAAATGTTTTTCTTGTTTAGAGGAATTCGAGTAATTTGTGCAAACATTTTGTACGACAAATACTACAATTTAAAGAAAAGGGAATTCCTGTTTTCTGGTGAGATATAATTTACTAAACTTTCCAACTTATTGCGTTGACTGAAAGATATTAAAGGATAAAATATTTTACGTGAGCACTCATTGTTCCAAATTATAATTTGAACCTTATTTAATATGAATGGTTAAGTAATGATGGATAAATTAATATCTGTAATCTACTGCAAATGCGCCGTTGATCAAAAGTATTTTTGCTTGTAACAGATTCAGTGTATAGCAATTAGAAAATTATCACGAGGTAAAATTTTATTCCTGTTTAAATGACTGTAAATGTCCTTCTTTGTCAGCTCTTTGTGAGTATTTCCTGGATGAAAAGTAAATTTTTCATTTAATCTATCAACGCATTACAAAGGAACTTGTGAAAACTCCTGAAGCATCATGTTTAAATGACATTCGCAAATTAATGACAGATGCGAAAAAGCAAATGTTACGTGAATGCCACTTTAATAATACAGGCATAACATTGAAATTTCACGTTCGGTAACTGAAATTACAACAATGATGTCTTATTTAATCACTTATTTTTTCCTTAGTAAATTCAGACTGTTAATTTAAAAACTTTTCTAATGAAGCTAGTTTTCTATGAATACAATGAATGTTTTCAATTTAATGTTTCCTTTATTTATACTGTTAAAAAAGAAGTCTAATGCAAAGTAATCTAAACCTTATCATTTTTATTAATTATAAAAAAAGGAAACTTAGAATGAAAAAATCGTGATTAATTTAAACCACATTATACTTCAAGAGTAAATATTTTGGTTTGGTTTGGTTTATTTGATTATGGCAAATAACTAGAGGGCCATGTTCCTAAGCAGATGGATGCCTTGGTGGAAAAATTTCTAAGGGATTTCTGCTCCGGACCGAGCTACCAATGCTCAGCGACTTTACGCTAGGCCTCTGGTGGGCTAAAAGCAAATGATAAATCCTCAAATTTCCTTGCTCCTTGATCGGATTTGTTGTTCCCCAGTGCTGATATAAACGAAATGATTACAAACTGAAATGTAAGTAACTTTTTTTTTCATCATTCAAAATTTATAAAACAGAAGTATGACATTATATTTAGATGTATATCTTACAGTATTACTTTAGATAAAGTAATCAACTCATCAATACATCTAATCACAGCTAAAATTGATGGTAAAGCACTTGAAAACAATAGCTTCCAAAAATTCTGAAAAAATAAAAAAATATCTTGAATGAAAAGCCATGAAGAATTTTGGGAAATTTTGTGAAAGCATCAATTAGTTAAAGAAAAAATAAATATTTGAAATTACTTTGGTGAAACTAACTTAACCGAATGTTCAACCTTATAGCTAACCTTATAGATTTGCTCTAATTCTTGGCAAGTTATTCCTTTTAATTATGGTATAACTATCGACACAAAACACAATTAAAATCAGGTAATTTTTTATTAATATATTTCCGATGAGTATAACTAAAATAATAAAACTAAAAGGATCGGCACATCGTACAAAAATAATCACAAGGTGAGTTTACTTTCCCTGGTTTCTAAAATTAAAATTTTTATGAAGATTCTATATATAAAGCTAAATACTTGGTTGTCTACTCTCTAATCTCGTAAAACGCTTGCCACGGTACACTGGTTAACTTATTGTAGCCGTTCACAAAAGCTATTGGAAATAATGAGTGATAACATACAGCAGCGACGCGACCCCGTAAGCTCTAGGAGTCTTAAGGTTAAGATGAGTCTTTGCCTCCTTTAACTCAATTTGCATAAAGGTTTTGGTTTGAGTGATTATTGTGACAAGAGCTAAGAAAGATAAGATAGAATTTAACTTAAATTTAAGGATTACTAAATATTAAGAAAAACTGCCACAGACTAAGACGAGAAATGCATGTCGTTCGAAAGGTAAGCGATATATTTGTAAAAGTTGAAAAAACAAATTGTAGAGGTCCAAGTATTTCAGCGCGCAGTGTTTTCATGCGTTAGAGCAGAACACGGCCGACAGCTGTGTTTCGTATTATTTCTCACATGGTCAGCCATCTTATTATAGAGTATAAGGAACTAAGTATAAAGAAATGAGTAGAAAGTAATACGTAGAAAGTAAGGAGAATAAAGTAATGAGTATAAAATAATAATTATAAAGTGTTAAATAATCAGCGTAAAGGCAATAAGTGATTAGCCATATGACTGTATACTTTGACGGTAATTTTTCCCCGGTCATGAAGGATGTAATTTGACATGACTGTTTCTTCATTCGCATCTGTTTAATGACTGGCATTCGTACATCTATGTATATTTTAATAATACTCGAAACTATATGAATATGAAAATATCTGAATATCCTTCAAAACTAATACAACCGTAAATTTGGAACAAACCTACAGCTTTTAGACTGCTTTTCTTAGGGTAATAGTAAATATCGATTCTTAGATACATCAGACTAAGCCCATAGTCCATTTAAAAGCAATATTGACATGTGAAATATCGGTCTGTGTTGTTTACAGCCCTGTATATATACTGATAGAAAATGAATGATAGAAAATACCAAAAAAAAATTAGTTTAGAGGCATAAAATGTAAGCAAATGTAAATTATATATTTGGTTAATGTTTAAGGTCATAGTTTAAAAAAGCGCAAGAAGAACCATTTTACATTAATAATCACTTAGTCACCACGGTGTTAAATGGAAGCATGTATTGTGTCGTACAGGTGCCGTGAGTCGTTTCTCCACGTGTTACTTGGTCAGTCAAATCAACAACGGTCCTTCCTGGTTGTGGATGACTCTGAATTTGTCGTCAAATATCCCATATGTGCTCCATGGCAGAAAGATCGGGTGATATCGCAGGCCATGGCAGGATGTCGACACGCTGTATAGCTCGTTGGGTTATAGCAGTGGTATGGGGATAATCGTTATCCTTTTGGAAATTATTCCCTGGAATATTGCTCAAGAACAGCAACATAACCGTTGCAATTCCCTGTTTCACTTAAACATTTGCTGTAAAATGTGAGAAATAACGAAGAAAGTGTTCCTGCTGTCACAGAAAATTGCTCTCTAGACCATACACCTCCTGGTGTAGGTCCAATGTTTCCACGCCGTAGACAGCTGTTTCAGAGCGTCCATCTGTCCTCCTTTTATCCAACGTATGGCCATGAACGGCGCTAAGACAAAAGCTGCTCTCACCTGAGAATGAAACAGATCTCCATGATCACCGAAGTCGCGAATGGCGGTAATTTGGAGTTAGTGGTATTGCCGCTACAGGGTATCTGGCTCAGAACTGTCACTTAAGTAATCGTAATCCATTTATTATGGTTCGCTGTGTCACTCCCTCGCCAATAAAAGCTTGAATGTTTGCTTCAGATGCAATGGTATGCGCCACAAACCTGTGGCGAATACGGCGGTCTTCTTTTTGAGTCGAAGCCCGTATGCGGCCAAACCTCGACCTTCTTCAGATAGTACATTCGCGTAAACCACACGCATGCACAGTAAATATATCCTTTTAAGTCTTTCTGCAATATCACGATAGGAACATCCCATTTCTCGTATTACACGGCCTTTTTCAAACTAAATAAGTTTCTGACACTCCCGTCTTCGTCTCCTTAAAGGTATTCTTGTTGCAAATGTCGCTCACATAACCCAAAAATATAAAAATAAAGAAAGAAATAATAAGAAATATAGTTTATGTCCAGTATTTAAAGCGAATGTGATTTGCGTGTTCTACTGCCGCAAGCGCGACACTTGTTCGTCTAACGCGAAATCTGGACAGATGTGCAAACACGCTTCCCAAATTTCCTTTATCTAATGTAACTCCTTCTTGGTTTGGGGATTTCAGTTAATCAACAGTATATGTATGCAAAAGCAGTGCATTTATCCTTTGCTGTACGTTCCAAAATAGAAGTTCCCAAATCAGTACATGTTTAACACAGACAATAAATAAATAAATAAAATTGTTTAAGTAAACATAGTACACATACAGATACATCACATTTTCTTAATTTGCTACTCTCAGTTACAGTTTGGTGACAATAGACGTCTATCTAATTTATGCATCTAATTTTAGATTTCTTTCTGCAGAATAATCGTATTCTTTGACTGAATTAAAAAAAATGCGCCCCTGTTTTTCATATGAAATGAAGATTTAACATTTGGCTAATAACATTACGTTGATGATCCTTTAATTTACGATCTTCCTTCGCATCACTTGATTTTCGTCTTACTCGAGTTGGTCAGTGGTTATTCCCTTACGTTTGCTTGAAATATTATGTCTAAAGCATCGCTACAAAATGACAATTTTGAATACCTTTGTTTACATTTAGAGCATGAAACAAAAGTGATTTAAAAATATGTTACAACTAGGTAACTCAGACTAGAAAGAAAGTAGATTAAATTTTATTTTCCTGTATACATTAACAGGTTTGGTAAACAATAAATTAATCTGAAGAAACTCAACCTCCTTTTAAAATTTTCACTTATTTAAATCAAGTTATTATTCATTGAGATATACACATGACAGGAATATTCCTGTTTTTATATAGTAAAACTCGTATTTAAACAAAGAGCTACAGATTCTTTTCGTACTTCTGCAGCATGTGTATAATTTGACAAGAGATGTGAGCTCTCGAGTGCAGCTAGAACTTGATGTAAAAACGTACTACTTTATTACTTCCACGCACTAATTTCGTATATTAATATCCAAAGCATAAATTTAAAATCACATTTTTTAGAGCCTAGTTATTTATAAAAGTCTTACAGATTAAAAATGAATTAAATTTTTTTATGAAATTCTGTATATTCCACGAGCTGATTAGCTAATTCGAATGCTTTTTTTCTTCTGCAAAGTCATTAAAACTGTGTTCCAGATTTATTTTTCTATATAATTCTGATATTCACTGAAAACCTGAATGGTTGATTATGCTGCGGAGACTGATTTTATTCAATTGTACCCACAAAAAATGATAGAGATACTTTGTTCTCATCCTTCATTTATGCATCTGCACGGGAAAAAATCTACAGCAGGAAACTTTTCTCGTCTATATTTAAAAGATTACATTTTCCTTTACATAAATTTCCCGAGATTTTCACTTAATTGCTTTATAAGTCATATTTTTCTTGATTTCGAAAAGAAGTCAGATTACTTTCTTTAAAGTCTTTCTTTATGCTTTGTGTTTGATTGATATTATTTCAAGAGGCAACGAACAAAGCAAGTATTATTTTTCTTACATGATGCAACATTAATGAGATTTTAATTAACTGTTGATGATATATAATTTTAATCTTCTCAGGAATAATGTTTGTGAACTATTTACCTGTAACTAATAAAGCTCAGCTGCATGTTTAAAGATGGAAATTTCGGAAACATTACAAACGATGAAAATTGTCATATTTTTGGAGAAGGCTTCATTTTAAATTCAAAATATTAAAATAGTTAAGTCCCAATCATTCCCCAGAAATCACATATCTTTAATGTAATAATGACTTATGTACACAGTATATATAAATGTATCATTGTTAAAATATTTCTTCTGCTTCTAATTTCCTTTTAATTTTCATTTAACGAAATGCTGTACTTGGGCAGTGATTTGGTTCGCCGAATTGCCTACGTTCGAAAATGTTGATGCTCTTATAAAGCTGAGAACCACAAATAGGATTTGAATTAATAGAAAATATTGGATGTAGATATTTCCAATGTTTTGTACGAGATAAATATCCAAATCTGAGTAAAACGTATGGGTCGCAAGCTTGATTCTTAAGTACATTTCTGAGATGATAGTATATGTAAACTAAAGAGAGTAACTTCTTAGAGATTTTAAGAAAGCATTCTTATTTATATGCACGGATCTAGTCAGAAGACTCAAATACTCTGAAGAGATTTGAAACCCATGTTTGTACATTATTCGAATATCGCTTGAAACTGGTCGGTATACATTTTATGAAAAGCAAGCGTACGGTACAGGCATAGAAATAGACTTCTTATCTCTTTTCAGCAATAGGATTAGTGATGGAATGTTTTAAAGAAAGTGCATTAAATTTGGCTTCAGGACCAATGATTGCTTTCTGTTAAAGATAAAAGAAAAAGAAACATTGAAAATTTAGCAACAATAAATGGTTTGAATAAATGCGATTGGAAAAGAAGCAAAAACATTGGCCAGAGATAGATATTAGGATTACACAAAAATAAGAACGATGGTAACATTCAGTGCACTAGAAAGTTGTTCAAATATATCTTCACTTAAATCTCTGTATTTCGTGTTTGTTCACATAAAAGACGGATACTGAGTATTTTTCGTTTCATATATCTAATAACTAATTTTTCCTTAATGAACACGAGCGTAGAAATGCAATAAAATAAATATTCAAGTAAACTTCCTTTACTTTCTTAGCTAGAAGAGGTATAATAAAAAAACTGTAGGTTATTAGCAGTGTTGAAATAACATTGAATACAGTAAAACACCATCGCCTTTGATATATGTAACCCACAGTTGTAATATTTAAAAAATTAAATAACAAGTCGCTCTTCTCGTGGAATGGCGCCATTTCGTAGAATATGTAGTTTTCCATGATGTGTGGATTTACTAAATGTGTGAAGGACGATCTACCAAACTACTGCGCCGTTGCGTAATGTATCTATATATAAACACTGCATATGGGAAGATAAAAATGATAAATATATTTGAAATTAAAATAAGAAACATTTTCAAGAGACGAACGTATTATTAATAGCAATACGTATAACTTCAGGACTACGTTGATAAATATTAATCTTTTTCTCACTTTGTGAGTTGAATTGTATATGATAATAGGAAATATTTAGAGCAAAGTAATTTCTTCAATAAGCTTTCAATACGATAAATTATCTCCCAGTTTCCTCAAAACGTTATTAACCCCAAAAGACTATTAGACTCAAAACATGATTTTGCGTTGCTTCGCTTTTCATTGTCTGTTGCCATTCGGTTATGTGTAAGATATACATTTTTTTCAAATTTAGTCTGGCTGTTATTGATTAGTAAACTAAGCTATTTAAAAACAATAGATGCAGTTCTTAAGAATACTTTTTTCTAAATTTAACCTAACTGATTTAAATAAAAATGCATGTAATTCATGATATATCTAATTAAAAACGTTAAATATTTTTATGGAATTACATTATATACTTTTTTCAGTTTTCAAGTAGACAAAACATGTATAACATTCCCATGTTAGTCTACATGTGTATTCATCTAGTATCCTATAAAACAGCAATTCTCAAACTGTGGGGCGCTCCCCTCTTTGGGAGGGGGCGTGCAAACCCTACGTGGGGGGCGCGAGCATATTCAAAAGCCGAAAGTAAAAGATTATTTTAAAACTTATTAATTTACTGAGAGGAAGCAAAACAAAATACATTCTGACATAATAAAAAATAAAATACGCATTTACATTTATACAATATAGTTATAAATGTATTTGATAATTAATTTATCAATACTAAATTAAGAACAAGTTCAATAATTATAAGTTTTACTAATGACTTGCAGAGCAAAGTTATTCAAAGGAAGGTTTAATATAAGAAAGTGGCGCTCTAAGTTCTTTTTCTATGTTTAACTAAGACCTATATTTTTTGCCTTCAGAGCAGCCACCGCAGAAAATCGGGTTTCAAAAAGTTAGGATGTTGGAAATGGTAATACGATACGAAATGCTGTCGTTTTCAGTGCAAAAAATTATCATCCACCCCTGCCCAAAATTCAAAGAATGATTTATTACTAAATTGTCTTTTGATTTCGCACCTTGACGTGAAATCTATGAAGATTTCTTCTTCGGCAGTTCACAGCCCTTTTGGAGTATTTTGAAATGAATTCCTAACCCACTTGTAACTTGCTATCAAGTTGTCGTCAGCAAGAAAATACTTTTCAAAATTCTTAGCCAGCATTGGTTAATGATTTTCAATGTTTTCGAAAACAACGTTTACATGTTGTTCTTCAACCTTGTAAATTTATCCACATTTTCAAACACTTCTAAGTTTTTTGCTTTAAATTTGTGCTTTATAATTCCAATTTTCTACAAAAAAGCATTAATTTTATCACTCGTCTCCAACATATGTATATTTGCTCCTTGGAGTTGAAGATCAAAGGTATTTAATTTCTCAAATATATCGACCAAGTAGCCCAATTTCATCACAAATAAATCACCACAAAACTTCTCAGCTTCATGTTGGTTTTCCTCTTCTAGAAAAGTGGCAATTTCGTCTTCTGATTCATAAACACAATCATCTTGTCTCGCAATAAAAGCAAAGATGAATGCACTGTACCCATGTCTTTACAAAGTACAAAGAATATTCTTGATTTAGGCGGTGTCATTTTTATATAATTTACTATGGTCACAACTGCCGTTGGCACAGTATTCAGACCATTTCTTTGTCATTCATTTCTTTGCAAGCCAGAGCTTCTCTGTGGATCATGCAATGTGTCCAGATGCACAGTGGAGATTTTTGTTTCACAAGTGCTTGTATATTTTTGAATCTTCCAGACATTGTACGAGCACGAACGGTGCATATTCCGACACAATTTTTCTACTCTTTGTTTGAATCGTTTTTAAAAATTATTGAAAGCATCAAAACATGCTAGTGTTGTTGCTTTGCGTTTTATTGGTTTAAAAAAGTAGTTCTTCTACTGCTGATATAGAATCACAAAATCTAGCATACGCAATTAAATGAACATCTTTATTTTTATCTTTTGCCTCATTAAGCTGAAATAAAAACAATTTGTCACACACCTTCCCGAAACGCTGCTGCTATACATGTTCAGCTATATTATCGATTCGACGGGTAACAGTATCATTTGATAGAGGTATGGACTGTTAAGTCTTTAGCAAAATTATCTCCAAACATAGTTTCCGCGATCTCAACTGCAACTCGCAAAATAAGCTCTTCGATAGGTTGCTCAGATGTCGGCGAGAATGCCGAATTTGATGGATAGATAGCAACAGAGATTAGACTATTTTCCTAATGACATTTGTGCTTTTAAAAATGGAGGATCGAGGAAATAAATATGTAATTTAATTTAAATTTATTTTGCAATCTGTTCCAGTTTAAAAATTAGGAATGAAAAGTAATATAGTACCTATCCTATTACTTAGAAGTAACTTACTTAAAATATATGTTGCTTAAAAGTAAGATATGCAAAATTTAAGACTTATCATAAAAATTTTCACGGTTTATAATTAAAGTCATATTGTAGCTTTAACGTCAAAGTACATTATTATTGCATTCAATATATTGTAATTGCATGGGGGGATGAAAATTATTATTGAAAATCGGGTCGCAAGTATTGAAAGTTTGAGAAGCCCTGCATAAAATGTTCCGCCTAGCCCATATCTATTGATATTCTCTGCTGATAAACCATACTAAACTTTAAAACAGCTGTTTTGGGCGACCGTTAAAGTATGAACTGTTTCAGCTTTTTGTTTTATTTTTAGCCCGCAGGAGAGTTAGCCCGGAAGGGATATTAGACTCGAAACGGCATTTTGGGTCGGCTCATTACAAATGTCCGTTTCACTTTGTTGCCACTAAATATTATCAACCTGTATTAATTTAAATTAATTAATTTAAAGAAATTAAATAATGAAGAATCTGAGTGAATACATGTACGTTTCTGGCATTGTGAAAAAAATATAGCCATCAAATTTTGAATACGTAGTACTCCACCCGAATATGGGGAACTTCAAGCCCGAATTTGTTTTATTGGCTATATCTCATTTCGTAAAACATTAACGAAATTTTCATTAACATACTCAACGATTTCAAAGCGAGCAATGGCAACACTGTACAGAGAAAGAAAAAAAATTATCTCTAGCATGCGAGGCTGACGGTTTGTCGGACATTCTAAAGATATGCTGTTTTTGAATATTTTCGGCCCAAAGGGACTCAAGCCCAAATGCTCTCGAAACGGGTATGTGTGTGTGTGTGTAAATGAAAAAAAAGTCCGTTACATTTTATTTCTTTTTTCGAGTTTTGATAACCAAAAACGTTTTTCATAACAGGAGCCAGGCGTAATAGGTTTCAAGAATAATGGCGTTACAATGTATCGGCTCGAAACGAGCATTCGTTACGAAAAAACAGGATTCCTTAAAAATGTATTTCACCAGACCGCTACTGATGTCATATTAGCATACGATTAGGTATTTCCATTCAGCTGATTTGAAACATGCTTAAGGATTTCATGACTGAAACTTAATTATTTGGAGTTGCTTTAGCATCCATTGCTTAAAACAAGTACATAAACTTATAGTCAAAATCTTCGTAAATTTGCATGTGAGCAAAGACTTCGATTAAATTCAAGAACAAATAATCAATTAAATAAATAAGTCAAAAATTAAGACATACTAGCCAGAAACCAATAAATAATTAATTAACTATATGCAATGTAGATTTAACCTCTATAAGGTTTATTTAAATTAACAAGACTGATATGTTAAAATCTGGCCTGTACTCCTACTATTTAGTCTATTCCAACAGAGTATGTAAACGACAGGAGTTTTAAATGGGAATTAAAATCTAAGAGAGTAAAGCCAGACGAACATTAAGGAGTCTTCTGGTTGTTTCTGATGCGAGAGATATTTTATACCTGTTTTAGACTTACCTTTTTGCTGTTAAATATTAAGTACTAGTTAGAGCAGCTTACCGAGCTTGGTGCTAAGACAATTTAGTTTCCGAATTTTAAATGATTTGAATTCCATGTTGTATATTATTCTTACCGCGAGAAGTGAACTTCTGTTTGTGTTAGTTTATTTAGTTTTCTACTTCAGGCTTATGGCAAAATAATATTAAATGTTTCTTCTTTTTCTGTTTTATCTATTTAGTGTATAAGGTATTTCTCCCGCCTTCTTCGCATGCCTTCGTGGTGTAGTGGTCTGCATGCTCGACGCGTAACCGAGAGGTCCGTGGTTCGATTTCCGGCGAAGGCGTTGCTTATTTTTCCTCTCTCTTGATTTCGAAATAACCTAATGTCTCTACAAGTGTTATGGTATTGTAGTAAAATCACCGACGAAAATTTTTCATTCAGGCTAGAAGGTTAGTATAGTTTTAGTTTATCTTAATCGAATTTAACTATATAAGTCTTAGTTCAAAAACTCTCCTCTGTAATTTTCATTTTTTGATCTATTTGAGTTATTTAGAAAATTTAAATTTCCCATAATTTAACAAGTAATTTAATACTCTGTTTACTTTTTAATTTTACTTTTCCCTAATGTCATTATTGCTCATATTTTTATGAATATCCAAACAGTGTTTTGTTTACAATATATTGTAAATATATAATAAATATATATTTACATAACTTTGTGGAAAATTATGTGCCATCATTGGCATGCCATATATTGTACAGGTCTCTCCCGATAAAAAAGTACATCTTCTCTTATAGCAATATGTGTTATTTTTTGTTACATTTTTAATAATTGTTATCAGTTCTAGTTATTTATACGCTTCAGAAATGGCGTTAAAACATCATATATATAAATATATGAGCAGGTGTTCTTCCGCCAGATAATATGCTACTATCTTAATAATTGATAAGAAATTTTACTGCGAAAGTGTTTGAGAAACTGCACTCAGAGATGGAAAAATGAAGAGGAATTTTTTGCAAAACTTCGTATTTATTTCCTTGAACAAAAAGGAAATAAAAATTAACTACTTGTATTTAAATTAATAAAATTCATATTTCTGCATAATTATGATTCGTTGTGTACATAAATAATTACAGCTCAGTATGCACTAAATAAAAATACGCTTCAGACCCATTTTTACCATTTAAATTGCAAAACCACGGAAAATGTGCAGTTATTAAATGATCGGATTAAATATTTTTATATATGTATTTAAAAAGTGTATGGTGATTGCATTTATAGGTACTACCATAATTGATCTAAACTTTCCAACTATGGGATTTCAATGTAAAAGATTAGTTTGCCGTGAGGATGTTGTTGCCCATCAACCTTCAAAACACTATCTTTATTAGCTTGTGAGTTACATTAAGAACGAGTGTGTGAAAATAAATTCCAGCATTCAAAATCTTATTTTTAAAGCTTTAAAATATGTAGTATTTATTTTAAATATTAAGCATTTGCAGTTTCCGAATTTGACTATAAATTGATGAAAAATATGTTCTGTAATTGTCAGTGCATTACAGATATGTCAAAAAGTAATATCTGGCAGTATATCAAAATTAGAGAAAGGTTGATAAATCTGTCAGTTTTAAAGTGCTACTTGAATTACTATTAAGCGAATTCATGAAATCATGGCTATGCGAGGGTTGTTGTTGATATTGTTGGCCTAATAATGAAAAAACAAATGTTTATGATCGAAATTGGTTTTCCCGTTTGTAAGGTTTATCCTAAGTTTATTAACAGTTATTTTAAGTTTTGTATCTTTCTTATTCTAATTTCAGCTTACAATTTCTTGCCAGAATGTAAATTCAGAAACGCAGTTAAGGCAAATGAGAAAGAGTAATATTTAAGTCGTTACTTCACCGACTTCTGGAGAGAGAGTCTGATTCCCTGACTAGCGTGCGTTTGCCTTTCGGCTACGTCTCTCTTTGCTGTCACTACGCTCGGCCATACTTTAGGCCCTTGCTTGGCTTCGCCGATTTAATTAATACTTAGGGGTCAACTAGTTAGATCTCTGATAGCTTCGGCTATACCTTTTAAATAGATTAGTTAAGCTAGTATTAGCTTAAATTATTATTATTTTAAGTTCAAGCCCGAGTGGAGGCTTTGTATAAAGTTCCAAGTAGGAACTGATTGTAAAATATTGAAAAATAAAGGAACCCCTCATTAGGTCATTGTAAACCCTCAATAAGTCTTACGTGTTCTGTTCACACACTTAAGCGATTATTCGCTTGTCAGTGTTCGGTGAGTTCTAAGTTGGAACTTTAGGATTAAATAGTAAAACCCCACACGTTTTTCAAAATATTCTCCATAAAGATCAATACACTTTTGTATACGTTTGAACCACTTTTTGAATCACTTTTTCAAGCCGCTCGATGTCACTCCAAAACATGTGTTCTGAACGCATCAACCGCTTGTTCGGGTGTCGCAAATCGCTGACGACGTAATTTATTTTTGATGCGCGGGAATTAAAAACATCATTGGGTGCTAAATCAGGGCTGTATGGTAGATGACCCACCAATTCGATGTTTTGATTCGTTGAAAGTTCTTTTATTTGAGCTGATATGTTGAAAGCTCGCACTGTCATGATGAAGAATGATTCGCATCTTCTTATGCTTTTAACACATTTCTCCTATGACCTCTGGCAAAAAAATGGTCGTGTACCATTCGAAATTGACCATCTTGCGTTGCTCTAACGCCACTGTTTCCATGTGACCGGTAATACTGAAGAAACAGGCAACCATTTGCTTCGATGTGTTTCTTCCGCGAACAACTTTCGTTGGATTTCGCTCGTCTTCGAAGACCCATACAGTCGATTTGCTGTTTTGTTTCGAGTTCATAGATCCATAATTCGTCACCTTTGTAGATGCTATACACAGCTGTTCGATGTACCTTGAACGTATTTTTCCAGCATTTCCTTCCATCAATAAACACAAGCCTTCTTTTGAGCTTTTGAAGGATCCAACGCGAACAAATCTTTTTTACGACCTAATGTTCATGTAATACCTTATTGATGCTTGTCAATGTACATAAATTCCTCAATCGATGTTGCTTTATCAGTTCGCACACGGCATCGATATTTTCTGGCACAAAAACTGATTTTGGATGACATTCACGGAATTCGTCCTGGAGCGAACGTCGACGACGATTGAATTTGTTATACCGGACTCTTGCAGTGCCTTAGGATGGTGCTTTATAGCTGCCAAAAGAATTAAGCTCATTGAAGGACTGTTGTCTTGATAATCCACATCGAAAGTTATGAGAACTAATCGCACGAAAATGTTCACGAGTCAATTCCAGTTTTGGCTCGAGATGAATTTTTCAGTTTACTGTAAACAACACAAATCAGGCTAAAATGGCAAACCGTTCTGAGGTAGTTATGGTTATAAATATCAAACTTTCGATCGGAATCGTTTGCGGTTGCCGAGTAACACTTACTGTTGCCAAGGCCAGGAATATAAATAGCAACCTACGTACATTTTTCATTTTAGGACTTTACTGGTAATACTATGTTTGGATAGAAGAGGTAGTAAAATTGGATACCTTAATTAAGTTTTCCATTTTATTCCTTTCGAGTAACAATGAACAATGCATTTGAATTTAATTAATATTTAAAAATCCTTACTGACGTGTTACTGAAACGTGATTTATGGCATTAATGGCTTTCCCATTATTGAACATATAATTGCAGGTTTATCTAGTTAATTCACACGAATCAATTTGTTAGATTAAATCTATCATTTGCTTTTTAAATTGTAAGTCCTTTAGATGTTTTAAAAATAAATATGCGCTTAAAATATATAATAAAGATCAGATAAAAATAGTGCTGCAAGAGAGAGCGAAATGTTAGTTAATAAAAATTAGAAATTGCAATGGGCCGATAAATTTTCCGCATACGTGGTTATAACAATTGAGCCTTACGTAAATTTCAGTTGAAAGTTTCCTTGTGGAATAAATTCAGGAAATAACTTATTTTCTTACATAAGTAGTCAGCGCATATTAGCGTTTAAAGAGTTGAAAGAAAAATTACTTTTCTACAAGCAATTAGCAATAATTTCCGTCATTCACGGAAGTTATTCACTAGAAAGGAAAAGAACACGTTCTTAAAAAGCAAATGCGGAAACTAAAATGGATAAGCTGATTTAGTAAATTAATCGCAAGTAGCTGAATTGTGTTTTCTTTCTAGAGAAATATGTTACCAAAGATGCCAATTAGTGGTTTTTACACATTTCAGATTTTTACAGAGATTCGCATCAAAACTTACCGTTCTGTGTTTTTAGAAAAATGTGAATAATATTCTGTGTTTCTTAATGTGTTTCAGCTTTATTCTAACAAATAATTTATCATTTGAGAAGACTATAACTAATGCGTGTATTTATGCAAAAACATTTTAAAATGATGAATTATTAGAAAACTGAAAATGTAGGCTTGATTGAAAATAAAAACATGTACTCTGCTTGTTAGGTAATAAAATATCTAATAACAGTTGAGGTCACATATTATTTGGTAATGAATTTAATTACATAAATTTGCACGTATCACAAAGTGTTGAGATTAGTTGAATCAGTTCGATTTGCAAAATCCTTCTTGAATTTGATATACTTATTTAAAATTTTTTATGTACTTCTTTTATAAATTTGTAAAAATAAATTCTCTTGATAGTTATATAATTTTCATCATGAATTTGTTTTTGTATTTTCATTTACAAAAATTTCATCACTTTTTGAATCTATGCAACCGTCTCTTGTTATTCAAAATAAAGTTGAAATTATAATAAATTTCAGAGTTTTTTCTGTAGTTTGAATCTCCGATTTTTATCTCAGTTATCTAAAAGATTTGCAATACTATACAAAGTGTCCATAATTTAATCACTGGATAATTAAAATAAATTTGAAACATAATTTTACGAAGTACGCGAAAATAAATATATCAATATAATCTGTATTTCAAGGAAATTCATTTTGTTATGTATTACTTATTTCAGTTGTGATTTAAATTGTTTTAAAGGTATTGATTTAACTTATTTTGCTTCAGACTTAAAGATTAATTTGTTTTTATTTTATGTAGTTGAATAGTTGAACTTAAGTTTCTTTGGCTTGTTGAAAAGTAATTGTAGTCATTTAATTTGTTCTCTGGACAGTTTTGGTTAACGCTGATTTTAAGTTGCTTGAGTAATTAATTTTTCTTCTTTACTTTTGGTTGGTTAACTATTTAAATTTCTGTTTAGTTAATTTTTTTCTTCTTAACCTTGGTTGTTAATGTTAATCTCTTGATAAGTTGACCCTTAAGGTCAATTTTTTTAAAGTTTGTTTACACAAGTTGGTGTTTAAAGTTTTAATTAAGTTTTAATGTGCCCCCTTTTCTGCTAAATTTGGGATCCATATTTTCTGACTATGGTGCTCGTTTTGGTGTTGTGGAGAAAATAAAAAAATTTTCATACTTGATTATTGTATTTTAACTGAAGTAATTTTTATTTCCTTACTATGGTGGTCGTGTTTGGTGTTGTAATAAACCCAAGAAAATTATCTATGTAATTATTATATTTTTATTTAAGTACTTATCAGTATTGAAGTTAATTTGTGTGTAAGATCAATAATTAATACCTATTCCTCAAAAACTTTTCCGTTGCCTTTCCAAATAATTGAGCTTGTTTTCGATTTCTTCGCCCGCTAGACGGTAGTCTGTGAAGCATCTGTCATCATTTGAAACGTTTTGCACCCTGCTGAAGAGGCTAGTTTCTACACTACTAACACTGCAGCAAGGTCAAGGGGACGGGGTGTTTTGCTTACTCGCAGGCTTTTTCTATGCTGGAGTGGGACCCCTCGACGAGGCTAGAGTTGAGTGACCTTGGTGTATCAGCGATTATTCGCCAATTTCTGGAGCTCATACTACATTGGCTTCACCTTCCTGCGTGTTTTTCCCCTGGGGTTGCCGGACTGTTGGCGGTTTTCCTACCATCTAAAATCGCCAATCGAGCAGTTTTGGCGAATGAAGTAAAAAAGCTTGGGAGCTAGCGACGAAGCAGACCAGACGGAAGGAGACGGAGCGGAGAGCGAGACACGAAAGAAAAATACTATCTGAAGAGTAGCTGTCTGCGTTCATAGAACGAGGTATGAAGGAAATGGAGGAGAGAAACCACCAAGGTTGGGCGACGGAATGAGGACGAACCCCACGTAGAAGGGGCTGAAGGCTCCGAGGCTACCTTTTCCTATTCAGTTTTCTAATTTTCGTTCTTTCTTTTTAGCAAAAATGTGGCTGCGCTGTGACGTGGCCGAAGTTCGCTTGTCGGATGTCTGAGCCTACAATGTATCTACTATGTTAACTTCACTGTTTGGAAGGGTATGAGAATTTTTGTTACTACTCCCCACCGCCACCAATGTAAAATTATGTATTAATCCAGTAATATCTTAATAAATTCTATATTTAATTTTAACTTTTCTTGTAATGTTTTCACTTTTAATCTAGAACACTGGACCCGACTGTATTTTTCACAACGCAACTTTAATTATTCTGTTGGAGCTCTTGGTCACTATTTACTATTTAATTGAACACTAGTGTTACAGTATATATTGTGTTTACCATGTGTGTCACAAACTTTACATATTCATGTGATTTAGAATTGATTATCCAAATATTGACTTTCGTTTGATATTGAACTTAAAACATAAACATAAACTCTTACGTAATAAAAGCTCCAACAATTTGTTCTAATTTTTGGGAATAGCAACAAGGGAACTTGTTTGTTTAGAGAGAAAATGACGTCTTGCAGAGAAAACGCAATGCATATTCTCGGGCTATACGAAGTGAAATTTCCAAAAACAGTCCAGTGAAGATTTCGACATGAAATAAAAAAAACACCGTCAACGGAATAATCAATTAAAAGATGATTAAAACAGTTTCTAGAGACCGAAATATGTTTCGCGTAAACAAAGTGCAGGTAAGCTAAGCGTCAGGGATGAAAATGTTTCAGCCATTCGAAATGGGTTTATGCGCAGTCCCAGTAAATCCATTCGCCGTGCCAACTGTAAACAAGAATTCCCAGCTCGACTGTTCATAAAGTTGTTCATCGGAACATCGGCTTAAAAATTGTAGATTTGTCGACAAATCAAACTTATTGACAAGAGTCATTCGTCGCAGCATCGAAGAATTAGAAAAGTCGAATCACCATAGAAACCGCTACTGGGATTCCGCAAATGCTTTAACGTCTGGAGAGAAACTGAGAACATACTTAATATTTTCCGAGTAACTAATGGTAATGATGTTGATATGTAGTAACACTATAAAATTCTTTCAAGTGCTAAATAAAATTCAGACAATAATTTTCCAAATCTCTTATTCTGTATTACTTAAAATTATCTTTACCCATTCAATAATTTATGGACAAAATATATTACAAAAGTTTCAAATTTATCACTAAGTCATTTATAATTTTTATTTAATTTCATCTACTCCACAAATGGCCTAGTAGTCCTCGCCGCCGAATACTGGGAGTTTGATGCGGGTTCAGTTCTGGGCAAACGTATTGGTTGCATGACTGAGCCTCGTGGTTTTGCTCATGTGTAACATGAATACGAATCAGTTCCCCTTAGATATTCATAACGTTAATACGAACAAGTTTCTTTTAGAAAGTTCTCCACGACCTTATGCAGATACCAATTGCTTGCTTTGCCATAATCCACTAACCAACCAAGCACTGATAACTCCTCCACAATGGCAGCCCTTCCCTCACGCAGATTAGATTGTAATTTAATTTTGCTTCCTTATTTTTTTTATCATATAAATGTATTATAATGAATGAAAGTTTATAAACGCAGAGACCAAAATAAGTAATTATACAAATGTAGCTGATAAATGCTGTTTAAATACAGGTATTCATAAACAGATTCAAAAAGCCGTGCCACACAGAGGGTGAACAATTCTTAATTATAAATCACAATTTCTCAGTAACTCGAAAACACTTCTAAGTTAGGACTGTAGCTTTATTTCACATCTCTATAATTCATTTAACACTTCCGCTACAAAGGCGGGAACACTCTCTTCTCCAGAAGCGAGAACACACTCTCGGGTTTTTCCCTTTTTGCACAGCACTGCCCTCTGGAGGCATTTTCTATATTTTACAGTTCATATATCAAGGAGGTGAGACTGAACATCCTCCCGCCCATTGAAATTGCAAATTTCAATATGAGAATATCGAAACAAATTTTGCAAAGGTTGAATAACAATAATATATAATAATATTACAATATATAATAATGATATATAACACATAATATATAACACATATTACAATAACACTGTTTAACAACTTAAATGAAAATAATTATAACACAATTGCAATACAACACAATTCCAATAATACACCATATGGTCTCTAACTATTGATTTGGCAAGATACATACGTGCCGACTACTTCTTTTAAGAAATTTTCCATCTGGTAACCGTAAATTGACAACTCTTACCTTTCCGTCCTTACCAGGAAATATCTCAGCAATTCTAGCAACCAACCATTTAGTTGGCGGAAGATTCTCATCTTTTATAAGTACAACAGTTCCAACTTTAACATTATTTTTATCAAACTGCCACTTTAATCTTTGATGTAAATTACTAAGATAATCCTTTCGCCACAACTGCCAAATTTTTTTAACATAATTAGTTATTTTTTGCCACTTGGAAAGTTTGGTTTCTGCAATACCAGTTAAATTAGGCTCAGGTATAGAGGTGATTTCTCTGCCGATCAAAAAGTGTTCGGGGGACAAAACTCTAAAATTATTAAATGCAAAATTTTCATTAACACGCTCAGATGGCAGATTTTCCATTAACTGAGAAGAAGTAGAAGGATTTGCCTTAAAACAAAGAATGCACTGATGACAAATCTTTCTGCAAATATTTCTCCCATTTATGGGCCAATATTTTTCTCTCACATAATATAATAAAGTTTGCGGTCCCACATGAAAGCATTTTTTGTGAAAATACATTACAATTAAATCTGTTAAATGATTTTTTGGTGGAAGCACCACAGGATGTTTTTTACAGAACTCAAGATTAGAATTTTGGAGGCGACCACCAACTCTAATAATAGAATTTTGATCAATAAAAGGAGCTAAACCTTTTAGCTTACTACTGGAGGTTACTGCTTTACCCTTAGATAAACTTTTCAGCTCTGCCGAAAATTCTTGAGATTGTACCTGTCTGATTAAGAAAATCTCTTGCTCTAGTTCACCAGCGGTTATATATCCTGACCTTTTGGAACTGGGGTTTCTTGCATTATAGATGAACCTGAAAAGAAAACTTAAAACACGTAAAATATGCATAAAATCATTACTTAAGTCATAAATACGATTTAAAAAGTTAAAGTCCTTTGTTATACTAAGGAGTTTCAAAGAGTCGATACTATCACAGTCTTTTTTCAGTTCATTGAAATACTCATCCTCTGTGACACTAAGTTCTGGAGGTTCAGGAATAATTTCCTTTAAGAAGGCAGGTCCAGTCCACCAAGTTGAATTATTTATAAGAGAATCACTACTTGTACCACGGGTAAGTAAATCAGCTGGATTAGCCTTGCCTGGACAATGATGCCACGTAGCCTCAGCTGTCAAGTTTTGTATCTCCTTCACACGGTTTGATACAAATTGTTTCCACTTTTTACTTGGACTTTGAATCCAGTATAAGGTGACCTTTGAATCACTCCAAAAAAAACTTCTTGATATTTGTTTTTTGTCAATAACTGGTTTCAGTTCACTAGCTAATCTTGCCGCAAGTAAAGCACCCATAAGCTCTAGTCTTGGCAATGACAGCTTCTTTAACGGAGCCACTCTGGATTTTGAAGCTACAAGATTGATCAAGAATTCGTTCTTAACCTTTAACTTAACGTAAACTACTGCTCCATAAGCCTTAATGCTAGCATCCGAAAATGTATGAATTTCCAGTTCTGCATCTTGATTAATAAAAGAACCAAGTATATATCTCGGAACCTTTAAATCTTTAAGTTGTGGAGCTTCTTCACACCACCTCATCCACTTCTCGCTTATATCAGGAGGTAAAGCTTCATCCCAAGAAAGTTTTCTTTGCCAGATCTCCTGGAACAGGCACTTGAAACGGATAGTAAAAGGAGTCACAAGACCCAATGGGTCGAAGATTCTTCCAGCAGCCATTATTAGAAACCTCTTGGTGTTCCCTCTCTGTTGGAGAAATTCTAGCAAACTATTAATTTCTAAGGACAGGTAATCACTACATGGATCCCATAAGAGACCAAGAACTCTATGCAATTTATCCTTTAAATCTTCTGGGCATAACTGCTTGAATCCCATAGCTTTCCACTCCTTTCTTAACTGCTCAGAATTTGAAATCCACTTCCTTAAGGGCATCCCAGCATCTCTCATTATTTTTTCGGCACATTTTGAAATTTCAAAGGCAGATGGAACGTCGTCATTACCTGTGATAAGGTCATCTACATAAAAACAGGTATCAAGTGTTTGTACTGTAGCAGGAAAGTCTTTTCTGTACTTCTCTATATGGTTTTTAATAGTTACTGCCAATAAAAAGGGACTTGCGTTTACTCCAAAAATGATCCTTTTGAATTTATATACACATACATTATTCATATCGTCAATGAAAAGGAATCTCACTGCATCTCTATCTCCTTCGCGTAAAGAAATTTGCAAGAAAGCCTTCTCTATATCTGCCAAGAAGGCGATCTTATTCAAGCGAAAGAATGTCAATAAATGAAATATATTTGGGTTTAAATTAATTCCTTGATATAAACAATCATTTAGAGATAATTGTCCTGGTTCATGCGAACTTCCATCAAAAACAATCCTTACCTTAGTAGTTAAGCTCTCTTGTCTTACAACTGCATGGTGAGGTAAGTAATATAAAGGTTTATTCACTTCTTTAACTGGGCTCATCACTTTCTCAATAATTCCCTCACTCAAATAATTATTCAAGATATCACAGTACTCTAAATATAGGGAGTTATCACGTTTCATTCTCTTAACAAGGTTTGCAAGTCGATTTTTTGCAACATCATAATTGTCTTTAAGTTCCTCCCAATTTCTCTTCCAAGGTAACCCAACCTCATATCGTCCGTCTTTAAAACAAACTGTTTCATTGAATATCTCTAGGGCCTTATCTTCCTCATTTCTCAATTCGGTATCTTTAATACCAAGGGATTCTAACTCCCAGAAGTTTGCTAACTGATTATCTAAATCTTCGAAATTGTTTACTAATCCACAATGATAACTCTTTTGTTTACTTAAATTCATAGACCCACTTACTACCCAACCAAACACTGTCTCTTGCAACACGATAGATTCCTCTTGTAATTTTATTTGATTTGGTTTGAGCAGCAGGTAAAATATATCAGCTCCCAGAAGAGCATCAATCTTCGTTGGTCTATAAAAATTTGGATCAGCGTAACAAATATTTGTTGGAAAACAAATTTTCTTAACGTCCAATTGCTTCGAAAGAGTAAGATCAGTAATATTATCTACAATTAAAAATTCAACATTTCTTTTAAAGTCTCCATTCGAATTTTCTACTGACGTAACTAGCTTATTTTTAACAGTTAGAATCGAATTATTCAGGCCAGATATAGGAGCATTTATTGCTTGTTTTTTTATTTGTAACATATCCGCGATTTCCTTTCTAATTAGGCTGACTTGACTGCCTACGTCAAGAATTGCTAAAATGTTTATTATTCCTCCGTTTCCCATTCGAACCTTAACCACGGCAGTAGACAAAAATGTATAAGTTTTTCGACCTTGAAAAGGAAAACTTTGCTCTGGCGCCGAGAAGGATTTATGATCATATTCGTAACTCGTTCCGACAAATGATTGATTTATGGAAGGAATCGCATTTTTTGTTTCGAAACTAATCGCGTTCGGATTTAATTCGCTTGAAATGTTTATTTCACTAGTATTATTCGGTGAGAAAGATGCTTTTTGAGAATGTACACCATGGGATGAATTATTATTTCTTTTCTCAAAGTGAATCAGGGTGTTATGTTTTTTACCGCATTTAGCACAGGAAAATTTAGAAGAACACTGCTTTACACTATGGTTTGAAAAGCAATTAAAACACAATCTTTGCCTTTTTAGAAATTCAACCCTATCATTCACTGATATATCTTGAAATTTAGGACATTTATATATAATATGATTATCCAAACAGAAACTACACTTAGATGACTTCACAGTACTTAACAACACATTTCCTTTAGAACAATGCTTTTGGTTCGTGTTCTTAGAAACTCTAGACGCTTCTAAGGTTCTTGCATGATTTTTTAGAAATTCAATTAAGTCATTCAATTTGGGAACATTATTTTTCTTACCAAATTCGCGTTCGAACCATAATTTTGTTGAAGCATCTAATTTTTGTAACAATACATACGCAAACATTATTTCAGCAAACCCATCAATTTTGTGTTCTAAAATTTCTAACGCTCTTGTACATTCAAAGGTAATGTCAACTAAATTTAGTAAAGCACTAGCAGACTCACTGTGAATAGGTGGAATTGACATAAACCGCTTAATGTGGGCAAAAACCTGTTCTCGATGATTTGAAAATCTTTCTTCTAGCAGTGACCAAGCAACTTCATAATTTTGATCGGAAACTGGGATTGACTTTACGACTCGGAGAGCATCGCCTTTAAGGGCTGATAATAAATATTGAAGTTTTTGTCCTTTTGACAAATTATCGTTATTATGCACAGCAGCCTTGAATAAATCATTAAAAGTTATCCATTCATAAACATTACCAGTAAATGTAGGTAAACTCAATTTTGGGAGCTTTACATCTGGGGCTATTTTAGAACAATTATCAACACTTATTTTACCCTGTTCATTCTCAGTACTTTTCACAAAACATTTCACATTTAATTTATGTAAGAATGTTTTTAATCTTACTTCGACTTTTTCCAGACGAATCTCCATTTCTTCTAAATCCGATTCTGCTTCACTAATGTCCACTTTTACAGGCAATTTGAAGTAATCCTTTTGTAATTCAGCTATACATCTTTTCACGGTGCATACAGTTTCTAGTTTTACTTCAAGTTCGGTTATAATATCTTCACTTATCGGTTCAACCACCGATTCTACAAAGGTTTCTAAACGGGTGATTTTACCCTTTAGGGTAGCTTTTTCACGCTTTAACGAATTAATTGTTTCTTCCATTACGAACACAAGTTACACAACACAATCGCTTCGGAAGAAGAGCACACTTTCGTTTTCACGAACTCACTTATTTAGATGTCGCTGATTCGTTTCTAACTCGGGCTCGTCGGCCCATGAACAATTCTTAATTATAAATCACAATTTCTCAGTAACTCGAAAACACTTACAAGTTAGGACTGTAGCTTTATTTCACATCTCTATAATTCATTTAACACTTCCGCTACAAAGGCGGGAACACTCTCTTCTCCAGAAGCGAGAACACACTCTCGGGTTTTTCCCTTTTTGCACAGCACTGCCCTCTGGAGGCATTTTCTATATTTTACAGTTCATATATCAAGGAGGTGAGACTGAACAGAGGGTGAAACTAAACCTGAAATTCGGAAGCGGTAATTTTCATTTATGCATCTTTAAAGTCAGCTTCTTAAACAGGAATAATTTCATTTATTTTCTAAAATTTCCTCCGCCATTGGATGAACTCTAGAACAACACCTTACATATCCACGCACCAAACAGAATTGTAACATTTTAGTTGATCTAAAGCGAAATGCCGCTCTGTATTAGTTTCTCTAAGCTCGGACTGCTAATTTCATGCTAATAAAAGTCAATTACTGGTCAGTTATGCCTTTTGAATTGCAAATGTTGCTTGACAGCGAAGGGTAAAATCCTTGCCGGGGATCGTATTCAAATTAAGTTCCTGTACAAAAACTTTGCATAAGCATTCGAAGTCCAAGAAACACTCACCTTACAATCCTCAAATAGGGGTGATAACGTTTAGAGTTTAGTGAATTATGCTCTTTATTAATTAATAACATTAACTGCTAATTTTCACATAGAATCTCAAATCAAAAGCTGTTAGTTAAAGTACTGAGTACATTTAACTCCGAAAGTTTTACAATTATCTACCAATAGCTCTATGTTGATAAAATTTCAAATGAAGTACCATATAATGTTTTCCTGATAACCTTCGAAGGTATAGTAAGATCTCGCAGTGTTTATGAATAAACAGTGATGACGGGAAATTATTTCTGAAGTTTTATTGGAAATATTAGAAAACGTTTAGAAAAATTAATTAAGTTTTCAGATGGTTTTCAAAAGAATTCAAGATTTTCCGCTAACTCATTTCTTGCAATGATTTATACGTTCGTCAGAAGTTTGAGGCAAAATGATTATCTAAACAATATTGTTATAAATTTTTATATATATGTATATAATTTTAATGATGTTACACGTAATCGCAGTAAATCTTGTTTCATGTGACATGAAATGCCTCGAGAAAAGAAGCTGCTCCGAAAAATTAAAATTACAAGGACAGGCCTTTTAAGATTGAGGTAAATGGTTATTGGCGAGATAGCGCCGAGCTGGCAGCGGTTTTGGCGACTAATTTTTGTCTCTAAATGAAGCGAGAAATCGTCACCAAACTTGGCCACCATTCAGCGACAGTTTGGTCCTATCCCTATAAAACTCTATAACTATAACTTTTCACATCCTTATATGTAAATGTATTCGCATTCGGTCGTATACATAACCGTAACTATATATGGCTTCAAACAATTTCGAGAAAACAAAGATACTGGAAATGTCTCGGTGGCCTGGGGAAAACTACACTCACGTTTGTGAAAATTGCAACACCAAGAAGGAATCGTCATAATTGAATGCAATTTAATACACAGTTGAGTGGTAGTAGTACAAATAAATGATTAAATGTTCAAAGCAAACAAACAAGAACAAGAGATCAGAATCAGTATTTTGTGTGGCCACCACGCGCCGCCATAAATGCTGCTACACGACGTGGCATGGAGTCAAACAAAGTTTGAATGTCTGACTGAGGAAGAGCATTCCATATCGTTTGTACGCGTACCCAAAGTTCGTCTGCAGACGCAACAGGACGAGGATCACGAGCAAGACGCCGACCAATGACATCCCACACATGTTCAATTGGCGACATATCCGGAGAACACGCAGGCCAAGGAAGAAGCTGTACCTGCTGCGCTGCAAAGAAGGATTTAACAATCCGAGCAGTATGAGGGCGGGCATTGTCCTGTTGAAATACAGCGCCTGGCAAGCTTTGAAGGAAGGGAACAGCTTCGGGCTGTAGAACTTCACGGATATACCGGTTGCTGTTCAGATTGCCCACAATTCGTAGCAATTGAGATCGTCTATGATATGCTATGGCGCCCCAGACCATAACTCCGGGTGTTCGTCCACTGTGGCGTTCGATAATGCACTCCGGAAGGTGGCGTTCACCGGCATAGCGTCTGACACGAATGCGGCCATCATGGTACCACAAATTAAAGCGGGATTCGTCAGAAAACACGACATGCTGCCAATCAGCACGCCAGTCTCTATGCTGATTGGCCCATTGTAGCCGCAGGCGGCGATGGTCGTGCGTTAGGGGGATCCTGTATAAAGGAGTCCGTGCGCGCAGTCCACACTGCAGCAGACGTCTACGAATTGATGAAGCACACAATGAAACACCTGTAGCTATTGACCACAGTGCTGCCAATTGTCTAGAGGAAGCTGTACGGTCCGTCCGCGCCATGCGGACCAGGTGTCTATCATCGCGAGCTGACGTCACATTTCGGGGTCCACTCCCGGATTTCCGAGTTGTCCGACACTCGTCCGTCCACTGCTTCCAAACGCGCATCACTGTGCTGCTGTTACGCTGCACACGAGAGGCTACTGCACGATACGACAATCCAGCTTCACGAAGGCCGATGATTCTCCCTCGTTCAAACTCTGTAAGTTGTTCAAATCTCGCTCTCTTTCGTCGACGAGGCATAAGTACAGATTGAGTTAACGTTTACCACTAGCAGATAACCACCGATAACCATACACGCCTCGCTACAGCCGTCTATTTATTCGGATCCATCAGCCGTTCAGAGGGCGCTGCTCAGCATACGCATGCGCTACGGATTTGCAATTCTAATCATTTGCATATCATGCGCTACTTTGCATTTCCTGAAAATTTCAGCTCACTCGCGTAAGTCCTTCATGGTGTTGCAATTTTCACAAACGTGAGTGTATATAATACCGGAGAGAGCATCAGTTCTCAGTTTACCCGATTTGGGCTCACATCACGGATCTCCTGCAGAGTTGATTTCAGAGTACTTCGAGCTCTCCGTGAGCGCTTTGCGTTGCGTTGTGTTTAACAATCTTAGTAATCTGAAGCGGTAATTACTTCTTATTCTATATAATGCTGAGAAAATCTGTACGAGTACTTTTGTGTAAAGTTCCAGAATTGCAAATTTGTTACTTTTGGACCAGAACTGTGTTTTATCGCTGACGCTTGGCTTTCCAGAACTGTTTCTTATGAAAAATAAATTTTATCAAGCTATTATCCGTTCTATTTGCATTCAATCTATTAAGAATCCGTACTCACGTAACAGTATTGAAAACATTATTTTTTATTTTGTAGTTTGTAAACTGCAAGAACATTTACTTGTTGTACCAAAGTGTAAATGAAGCAAATGATACTGTTTCAATACTTTATCTGACCAATGCGGAACAAAAATCCCACTAGTGTTTCAGGGGACAGATAGCTAGAATCCTTGTAGCCAGACAGCTAAGAGGGTGTTTTCGTAGCTTCCCTCCACGTGTAAATGTGAAAAAAAATCATTTCCCATCGGAAAGCCCAACAAACGTCATACTTTTCATTACGCTATTAAGCTAGAGTGTGCTAAAACTGCTTTGCTATAACCTAATAAAAATAAATTTAGGAAATTTTATTTCACTGATATACGCTTGTAAACAGAACAGTTCATAGAAACATTTAAGGGAATGTTCTTATTTAAATGTTTCATCGAATACGTAAAATCATAATGATAACATTCCACTGGTGAAATCCCATTCGTTTAGATAATTGTTAACCATATTATACCAAAAATATCATTATTAACAAATTTTGTTTCCTTCCTAAATGTATGTAAGTAAAATGACAACTTGAGGTATAAAAATCACACCGTTTAAAATTTTTACTGGAACTATACCTGTTCTGACGTCACAGGCACTTTCTTTAGCTTAGCCAAGGCGCACATGGTTTCCGCGTCGTTTCGAAGGTCACTTTGGCAGCCGCAAAGAATGATGGGTATGTTCTGACTATGTTGACGGATTTCGGGATACCACTGTAAAATACAAGCAGCAGTTAGAATTTAAGTATTTCATATAATACTTGATTTCAAATAAAAAATTAGCAAACTATTTTTTTCTTGATTTACTTTCGAGATTTCGCTACTGTAAGAATAATAATCAGGTCTGATCTTTTTATCGGAATCTTCTGAAACGTTTGTTGATCTGCCTAAAATTCGTAATTTTAAAATAGAAGTATTATTATCATTTTCAAAAATACAGGCAGGAATATAATGTCTAAAATAAATTGTTTGCATTAATAAAACAGCTTTGCTTATCGAATTTTGCTGAAACCTAATATTTTTTAAAACACATAGGCCACAATCTCTATCTGTCCTTCGAATTTAGTCCAGTTGCAAAAATAATTTGACAAACATAAAAAAAAACCTTTAACCCTCTAGAACATGCACTATTTTGTACTCAATTTATTATTCTTTTTTATGCATCGAAGTCAAGCCCATTGTAATACTGCGCTGCCATTGATATCAGATATAATACATTTAACAATATTGTACAACGCATAAGATGAATTAGGTCATCATTCTAAAAAAAGCTATTCATAGCTTTATTGAATTATTTTTCTTTCAAGTAAATTTTCTATTGGCGCTTAACCAATGCAAAAACTGACTGATTAATATATTGCTTACCCAAGTAACATTGCACTGATTACTACTTGAAATAAGCGCCCGAAGAAGGTAATTTTGTGTCACTGACAGACAAAATCTCCTCTTAGCACAAAATTGAAAGTTCTTTTGTGTAATATTAGAACAAGGGAAAAGCTTATTTAAATAATTTTTACATGTTTGACAGTCCATAAAGCACAAGGTCTCAGGAGGTCTCCAAGTAATCTGCCTCTTACTTTCATTTTCTGGAATGGCAAGATCTATACTTTTGGAAATACAGTACTTCCTCTATTACCAAACTGTGATACCAATATGTAGTTCCCAAATAAGTTAAATTCGTTCAGGCCAAATCTCAGCTATGATTTATCCAGAAGCATTTCATCGTCGGATAATTACATCTGAGATGAATTACGAGATATTTCGCATTATAAATTGAAATTTCAAATATCAAAGACCTTCGGAATTTTTCAACATCACAAATAACTCAGATATATAACCTATCTTGTAAAACGAAAGGAATGTAGAAGAAACGTCATTCTCTAATAATTCACTACTGAAGATAATGAATATAGTATAATATATAGAGGCAAATTTGAATCAGTTCTAAAGAATTCCCCATCCGACAACACATTCCAGTACGCTCACAGCTTTACTTCTTTTCTGCACACATAAAATGCGCCAAGATATTAGCTTCTATGTTGCAAATAACTGCTGTAATCTACATTTTAGGCAATTAATTAGTAGAGAACTCATCATAAATACTGTATTGTCGAAAATGCAAGGGGTACACATATATAACTTGCTCGTTCTTGACAATCTTTGCCCCTGAAATACTGCCCCTGAAAATGCGTCATATTCATAGAAGCCTGCAATGGAAGAATAACACCTCTTTACTCCAGGTAAAGCACTGATAGCTTTATATGCTCTCAAATATCAAGATTTTTCTGTGTTCTCAGCTTCCCTTAACTCTAAATTTCAATTTTAAAGATTTAATTGGGAAACGAAGATTTATTCTGTAAAGGCCCATCTACATGAGAAGAGAAAATTTTTCAGCGACTAAGTCAAGTCTCCCTCATATACATGTCTCCTGACAGCATTTCGACTTCACAGGGCGATTTTGCATCTGAGCTGCTCTGAGCTCTAGCCATTCGGAATAATATGAATAAGCTAGTGATGTGTTTTCTGTATTACAAGAAATTACAAGAACCTTTGTTAGTTATTTAAAGCAGAGATAAATCAAAATTTCTTATTTAAATGCTATAGCTGCCTTAAAGTTAGAAAATTAGATTGCAGTAGTATCCCTATGTCTGTGAATACTTCGTTTTAGAGTATAACGTGGATACGTGAAACGATGGATAGCAGCAAACGCTGTGTAGAATAACAAATCCATGCAAAACGATGAAATTTAGGTGAAGTTTCATTGAAAAATCTGGCATCTTTGATATTACCAATAGTTCTATATAATAATAATAAAAATATGCTACACACTATATCACGTCATATATTGTGTTTTTAGTACAATAATACGAAATGTATTTTCCAAAGATTTTCTTTGCACATTAATGAAAAAGCCACTTTCTCTTAAGCTTAGAAGCACTAGCAGCATTACTGCTCTTACGCTTGGAATCAATTATAACGCAAATAAAAGAATGTGAAAATGAGAGCTATGACTGAATGTCGCTAATGAGAACAGAACGAGGTTATTAGAACTATAGGTAAGAGAAATTTAACCGGAAAATCTGTGTACCTAAAGAAAGGCAAGGAGAAGTATATTTTGACCACTAATAGCCGTGATCTCTTATTGACACTTGTGTAGCTTTCATGGGGGAAAATAAATTAAAATAAGATCAATTCTGTGAAGGGATCTGTAACCTGAAAGCGTATCTGAGATTTCGTAAATGACTATTTTTATCCCGTCCCCGATTTAGTTACAAACATAAAAAATGTACATGTATGTGCGTATAGTCATGATTACTATCGAAATATAAGAGGTTAATTTGCTTTAGAAGCTGCATTTCACATTTGATCATACGCTATTTATCACATAGAGTACATTTTGAAAATTCAAAGAATCTTTTATGAACCACGGATACTGAATCCATGCATATGGGAGTAAGACTGCGTGTATTAATTTAAATATCAAACCTTTTCCTTTATGTAGTTCAGGAAGGACACTGAACATCTCTCAGAATAAATAAATAAATATTTCTTTTCACTTTTTTATATTTTTATTTCCTTTATTTATTAGTTTCTTGTATTTTAGCTTAGTAAACGGCGAATATGTCGTGTCAAATTACGCTAATAAACTTTAAAAAAATTAGCGCTTAAATGTAAAAACTGTGAAACAAAATCTTTGTAACCTATGGTTCCTCATTACCATAAAAGTTATACATCTTGATACATAGCTTTTTACTTATCCTTCAGTTTTTCTCATGAGAAATAACTAAGGCTAGATCGAAGCAGTTATTTGAAAATGGTAAAGCCCAATAAAAACTCGGTAGTGTTTTTGTAATGTGGCAAGCAAGAAGCCATGATATATTTCTTCCTTATTTACTCCTTAGGCTTCAAGCTTTAGAAGTAAAATAAAAACCCAATTACATATGTGGATCCAAATATTACTTTCCTATTTTCAGTATGATTCTTAAGATAAAAGCTGATAAATAAACGTAAGAATATTGATGTTTGTTTTATACCTTTGATAAAGGTAGCGTTTTTGATCATAATTACCTTTGTAAGGCAAAACATTCCAAAGCAAGTCTATTCAATTCTGCATGATTCTATATTAGAACAGTGTGATTAATTTCATATATAAACAACAGAATGGGAAGAAATTACGATTCATACAGGTATAACACATGAATCGTCATGAAGTCTTATATCTGTACACGTCCGTTTAATTAAATCATTAAAAGCTTGGAAATTAAAATAGGAGTGAACAGAAACATTTAACGATAGACGTGTGTTATTCAAACATAAACAGGAATGCATAAAATAAATATTATTTATTGAATATAATGAAATTATCTACACACTGTTTTCTATGAAGTGAGCTGTTACTCTAATGCACTTGGTCCAGGTTCCTCTTGCTTGAATATTCTGATTACTAGTAACTGCGGCGATGGAAAGAGAAAGAAGATATATTATTGACAAGTTAAATACTCTATATGATTGTCTAATGAGATATCATTATGCTAAAATGTTTACAAGAACGAAAACGTGAAAATTCTTATGTGCATTTGAGTGTCTTTCGTGCAAAAGAAAATGCTATGCGCTGCCATTGGTCTCACAGTTTTAGATATTGTGCACTACTTTTTAATAATAAATGATGTGATATAAGGTAACACAACATTAATTATTTTATTAACTTTCTTCAGGTTGAAGTCTAAAAGCAGCTGAAGTTCATAGCAGATTGTACAATGCCTATGCGAAACCGCACGAGCAACAGTCCTAAATGATAACAAAAGTCTGAGAAAAGACAAATTCAACCATAATGAAATATTCCAAAAATGATGGGATCTGTGGCAACTGTCATTGCCTTTAACTGTGCGATGAATCAGTCCATTAACCGAGTGACAAGTTTAGTGACACAGGCATGCAGCAACTATGAACAAACGTTTTAATCCGAAAGGAGAGCAAAAATAACGTTGCTATGTATTTAATGTTCTGCTCATGTATGTAATTAACATTTTAATTTACAGTTTTAATTTTAAGCTCTTAGAAGGTTAAATAAAAATTACCCCTTGTATTGTTTACTTCATATGCTTCAGTTTTTATGTAATTTTTTTTTCTATTTTAAATAATATTTCCAGTGTTCCCAGTGGGGATTTATGTGAGGAGGCATTCGAATTAATTGCATTTTAGAATTACTTCAACTGACTTTTATATCATTTACTACTAAAATAAAAATGATTTAAAAAATAATTTGTTTCAGTGCAAATCTCGTTTACTTATTAGCATTTTAGTACACTTAAAACTCTTTTTTTTATTGCGTGACACAAAAACCACAGAAATTAAAAGTAATGAAGTTAAACTTCAAAATACCTATTTAGTTAACAATTAATGGCATTCTAGGAATTAGGCATTTTGGGGGGAGGAGTACAAATATATTGAAAATTAAAAAAGGTTATGTCCACTTAGATGCAAATCTCAATAGGGAAAAAATGAAAATAATTTTCTCCTCAATTATTATATTACTTCTCTAAATAAACTGTAATGGAGTGAAAAGCAAAAAAAAAATATTAATAATTACGAGGTTATATGATCAATACAAAAGCATTTCCCGCACGTTTAGAGTAAGTACTTTCCTACAAAGTATGTTATGATATTATATCTTAAACATCACCATAATTTATATCATTTGATGATACCACAGCTAAAAGCATTTCTATTTTTTTTACTTTACATTAACCGGTGCTTTGTTAATTTATATTAACTAGCGAATGTAGTGGCTGCGTTAGTGTTTCGTTGTTTTTTTTATGTATAATACGAATATGAGAGAGTGTTTTTTCGAAAATCCTGTGCAAAGGTATACCTGCCCTTGTAAGTAATCGTCGTATCTCTTCCGACATGCTCTCGTTGTGTAAGTGTCTAGAAGATTCAGTTAGCAACTAGAATGTCAATGATTCAAATCTTGACGAAGGAACTTTTTGCACTCTTCTAACTCAAAATAGCTAATAAACTGAGCTCGCATGTGGGAATGCAATAATTTGTTACATATTTCAGGTAAATAGTCATCACGTAAGATCAGCCATCCAAAAAACTGATGGAAAAAATAATGCTTTGTACTTTTCATGATCTGTCGAAAGTATTTCATCCCTTGCTAACGAAAATATGATATGTACTTTAAGGCACTCTTTTCTTCGATTACATTATTAGTCGCATTTTTGGATTATATTCCAAGTAAGTTAAAATTTTTTGTTCTTCAGTTTCAACACTCAGTGATTAAAATTCTAATTGCATTGAATGAAAGCACATTTCCCTTACAAATTTCTGCCGTAATTTTTTAAGAAAGGTCCTTATTTTAAAGCTGCAACTTTATTAATTAAATCACAATTCCCTTTTGAATTAATTCTTTCCAATAGTTCGTATTCTTCTAGGGAACTGAAATTCCGTAGTGGATCATATGTCTTGATATTTGATTAATTTTCTGAAGGATCAATTAAGAATAGAATGAAGTTTTAGAAATTAGTTCCAGAATAAAATGTAGATAGGAAAAAGGTGCTAGTTACATTTGAAAAATCTTTATCTCTTCTATTACAGAAACTGTCTAATGGATTCGCTAATCAGATATATTTTACTGAAATGTAACGTTGACAGTGTAACTTAGACAACGATGGGTGCACTGCGTAAATATATCACAGATTATTCTCTAATTAACTTAGACTGATGTAATTATAATTAACATCTATCGGCTGGGCTGTTGACGTTATCTGTCGTTCACCTTTTTTTTAACGGTTAACGAGAAGTTTCGCCGCAACGCCGTCTTCCGTCAAGAAAGAAAAATTTATTGTGAACTAATATCAAGTAAATTGGGTAATAATTCTTATTAATCATACACTAGGATACAAATATATTTTCGACTTCATCTATTATGCTTTCGTTAACCTTTTTTATTAATATCTTACTGGCATATACTAGATGCAAGCCATTCATCAGGAGTGGCCTAATCAATTGTTCTTTTATACATTTCATAACCAAGAACGTTGCTCAGAATACACCACATGAGGTAGACCAATACCATATCCTTGCAAAGGAAAAAAAGGAACCACTCCCATAGCAGAACTAGGCCATACGTAAAGCAAACTTCATTCGGAAGTCTTATCTATATCCTGTTCCGGGCAAGCAACCAGCTTCCACTAACGCACCTTCAAAGCTATTGCATTTATTACTTCATAATAAAATTTACAAAAACTGTTGGTTTAAGTGATTCATACAGACCTTATTTACTGTGCTATCCAGTGTGTCGGGGCCACCAATTGTAAAGCAAAGGAGGAAGACGCTGGCATCTTTGTAAGCAAGTGGCCTAACTGTGTCGTACGCAGAAGTACCTAAAATGAGAAGACGAAATATGTAATTTGAGGCAAATGTTGGAAAAATACGCATTTTGTTATTTCGATAAATTAAACAATCTTACTAACTATTCAGTGAATTAACTAAATACACCCTGCTGGATATGCCGATTTATGGATTTTTCACTGAGAATAATAAAACTGCATTTGAAAGCAAATGGATGAATCGACATAAGGACAGAATAATTCAGAAGGATTTTATGATTAAATAATGAATGAGTATTCCCTGAATGTTTGCTGGTACACCGGATTTAAATAAACAAACACACACAGGTTTAAAGATTTAGTTCATTTTAGTCATCTATTTACATACGTTTTATCAACAATACATGAAGCTTGAATTTAAAGATGTACCCTCAAAAGCAGATTTCCAACTACTAAGCTGTTTCTGATCTTATCGCAGATATTTAAGGAACAGAAGTAAGCCTATATGTAATAAGCAACATTTCCTTTCTTTGAAAATGGCCAAATCCATTGATCATAAGCCATTTCTTCCCAAAACTTTTGCCTAAAGTCTACTACTGGGAGTAGACTGACAATGCACTCAAAAGGAGAAAAGACGAAATATACACACAGCCTTTCACGATCGTCGAACCAATACACTTCGTTTTCGACTAGCATCCAGTCTCCTCTAATCAGTATACCATATAGGACAACGTGACGCGGGAAGTGCTGCCCCTTTAAAAGCGAAACCTTATAGATATGACAAGTAAAGGAGGAAATCACTAAAGCACACGTTCAGAAAATGCTTAAGAAGATAATTATAATCCCCACAAGCGGTCCATACGCGATCATGTAGTGCTGTTCTGTAAGAAAAGCAACCTCCCACCTTCGTATCATAAAGCATGCCGATTTGCCGTTGATTACCGTAAACCTAATAGCATTACTAAGTATCCAGTTTATCCTTTGTTAATAATAGACGAAATTATTCGAAACATGGGTCTACGAAATATCTGACTACTTTAGAATTAATATCGGGATGTTTTCAAATCTGTGTAAAGCCCGAGGACGTCCAGAATGCACCAATTATTATTAAATCAGGCGCATATGCCTTTTTAAAAATGTCATTTGGTCTATGAGGATCTCAGTAAGATTCCAACGCATGACGGATATTGTGTTACGATAAGTACTCGGAGAAAGTACTTTCATATAATCTGAACGATGTAATTATCACTAGCGAAACATTTAGATGAAGAACATAGATCACAAAGAACATTCAGATGAAGCATGTTCACTATTAAACTAAGATAGCCTGAAAATAAGTGCCTCGAAGTGTAAGTTCGCCGCAAAAGGACTTCGTTACCTCAGGTATAAAATTTCACAAAATGGTGAAATTCTAGCAATTAAAAATTTTATATTCTTATTACAGATAATTTACAAAGGACTTGGCGAAAATTGTTGAACCTTTATTTGTTTTCAGAAGAAAAAAAGCTAGATTTTCATGGGGAAGCAGAACATGTATTGCAATGAGGAACAAGTCAAGTGGATTTTAACGTTGCACAGAAGGTTCTTAAAATAAAGCACACACGATATGCTTAAAATAGGCTTAAAACTGACGTTAAAGCCTATCGTCTGGCCGGGAAAATGAAGTGACTAATAATGTATCTTAATAATGTATCTAAATTTCATAACAGTTGGTTTATTTTGTATAAGATATAGTAAATTTCGGGATGTTTCCTTGACTTCTGAAAACCTGTACAGTTTTTGATTAAAATATGCCTCTGCCATTTTGTATCTATACGTTTTTTCTCAAAAGGAGCTGTTTTAAATATTTTACTGCATATCAAAAATCATTTTCATGGGCTTTTAAGCGATACATGTTTATAAAAAAACGTTGAAAATAAAAGCTTTAGCTCATGGGCAATACACAAAAACTGAGTTTTGGATTGCTTACTGGCTGTTTTATAGTTCAACGAAAGGAACGATGATTTTTCTTATTCTGATTTACTGATTAAGAAAGTACTTTTTTCTTATCTCGTTAATGAATTAAGCACTTTCGTACATTGCTTTATTTTAAATTTATTTCGAAACTAAAGATAAACTCATTGCCTAACTTCAATTAGAGATTTTACGAACTCAGAACAGAATTTAAATGGACGATGCAGGGAAGATCCTAACTAGTTTACTTCCTAATACGAAGAAAATATCATTATTTCGCATTTGAAACGGAAGCTTATGTAGGACTCCAAATAACCCTTACCATTTTCAGCGGAATATGAACTTTACTTTCCTCATTATGTGGCAACTCTTGCATAACTTCCTCAGTAATAAATATGATTGTTCTGTTTTCTTCGGTAGATTAATTTTTGGCAGTCTGGACTCTATGTTGCAATTGTTGAAGCTGATGTGGTTCGTTTAACATTAAAACTGACTAAATATTTAGATTATATGCTCACGAGTTTAAGTTTCTAAGGAACTTAGAGAAGATTCGCAAGGAAAAGGAGGTAATTATTTTAATAGCAAATAAAGATACAAATATATCAGTTCAAAGAATTCCTTCAGATTATTATCATATTTCCTCAGAGATGAACAAAATATTCTTCTAACTGCTTAAAATTCAAATATGCTTAAATGTTCATTCTTCAAATGTTTCTGAAATTTGAGGATGAACTGAACTGTATTTACCAGCATCTTTGATAAACACAAGAATTTAGTATTTCCAAGGTCTATTCGAGATAGAAAGAGTTCGTTGCATGGAATCTTGATAGTTTATCTTGACTGTACTAAGAGTTACACAATAGATTAGTGCAATTACACAGATTCCTAGTAAAATCGTTCAAGAAAATATAGAGAAAACATGGAGTACTAAAGAAACCCCAAATAAAGTCCTTCAGGAAAGCGCCTTCTTAAATGAAGAAGCTCTAGTGGGCTCTGCTATAAGGATTTAATACTTCTTCAAAATTTGAATAACACTCGTCAGTTTTTGAGGTGATGCGACGGATAAAGAGACACACTTAATGTTTCAGTACTAGACACTAATTTCGTAACGAAGATACAGCATCTGGCCATTTATTGCTGTTTTATTCAATTTCAGAGTAGCATTTCTAATTAATAGGCTTTATTTATTATTAATCACTTTTCGTCCTTTGGGAGAAATGTTTCTTCCGGCAAATGAACTTCGATTCTGCTCTAAGGTTTTCATGTTTTTCATGTGACAAATTTACGGAACCCATGTGCTACTCTATTCGCAGTTTCATTGCTTTACATTTTGCACAAATTAAGCAAAGAATAAAATCAAACAAGCAACTGTAAATAATAAAAGTTATAAATACAGTATTCCAAACATTAGAACTCAAATGCATATCGGGAAAAAATAAAATACATGCAAAATAAACAATAATAAAAACAATTGCAATACTGCTATAAGAAATTACATGCAAAAGTGTTCATTCAGGTTAACGCAAGTTTACTTCCAAGCTCATCTAACAACAAAATATCGAGTTGACATTAAATTTAACTGACAGAAAGATCAATCTGTACATTGTTTTCCCTTATCACTATTATTTCTAATGATTTCCAGTAATTGAAGTACTCTGCAGGATTTCTAATATACTTTAATATATTTCTTGTACATTCTCCACACCTTCGTGTATTTTCATTTATCTTGTTTGGGTGGTGCGCATCATAATGCATGGCCCGCATTCATAATAAAACTGAAAGGTAAATATAGCCAAGTAGAGGGAAGATGAGTAAGCTAATGCTCACACTTAAGAAGTTCTTATAAAGCTAATCAAATAAAGACCAGTAACATATAATTCAAAATGTATTGTTTTAATTTTACACGCCTTTCGTTATGCTGTACCACCTTTGAACAATTTTAACAGAATTAGTAATCTTTTCTAATGATTGGACTCAAAGAAGTAAAAGTGAGTTAGTAAAATAAATATTTATTGATTTGTTTACAATTACACATATTTAAATGACAATTACTTAAAATGCAGAATAGCCATAAATATGAGCCGTATTTTATGTCGCTGTTCCAGTTTTAGCTTGCAGGTAATTTTTGATGAGTTTTGAATACTTGTAAGACAGTTCAAACTTCATTTGTACTAACTACATTTGTCTTCGAACTTACAAGCCATAAAACAGTTTGTTCAATCTTTTGGGAAAAATGAAAGGATTTAATTAAATTTGTTACGGACGCAGAAAAACAGCAGCCAACGCTTCATACCGCGTAATTATGAAAACACCTACTCACGATCGTGATTAATGCTCACGAGAGCAGAGATATTCAAAACAGAGGTTACAAGATAACGAAGCTACCTAAAATGAGGCTGATGAAATTACACTAAAATAAAGCAAAAAAGATGCGAAGGCCATCTTGTTAAAAAATTGTGCACTGTTATATAGAATTGAAGAAAGACTGAAAAATGGGAGTAATCAGTCGTTATCATAAAATTTCAGAAGAAGAGATTATAAAAACGTTCGCACAGAGACCATTTTTAACTGAGGAAACTATTGTGTCTGATAGGTACGATCATTTCTAACAGATACACAAGTAGTTACGAATCGTTAGACTAATACACAGTCCAGTCACATTAATGTGACCATCTGTCAAAAGCCAGAATAACCACCTTTCGCAGAGCGGACTGCTGCGAGACGTGCAGGAAGAGAGTCACATAGGTCCCTGAAGGTGTTCTCTGGGATGTTGAGCCATGCCGACTCTAATGCCGTGGCCAGCTGCGCTAGATTACGCGGTTGAGGATCCATGGCGCGAACAACTCGATCGAGATGGTCCCACAGATGCTCGATTGGGTTTAAGTCAGGTGAGTTTGCTGGCCAGGGGAGGACGGTAAACTTATCCTGGTGCTCTTCGAACCACGCACGTACACTGGCAGCTGTATGGCACCTCGCATTGTCCTGCTGGAAGATGCCATCATCCTGAGGAAAAACAATGCGCATGTAGGGGTGAACATGGTCCGCAAGGACAGATGCGTACTTGTATTGATCCATTGTGCCTTCCACAATGATCAGTGAACCTAGAGAATGCCAGGAAAACATTCCCCAGACCATAATGCTCCCGCCTCCAGCTTGGACCGTTCCGGCAATGGTTGCAGGGTGGTTCCTTTCAGAGGTTTCACGCCTTATACGCCAACGTCCATCTGTCCGATGGAGCATAAAACGCGATTCATCCGAAAACGCAACCTGTCGCCACTCAGTGGACGTCCAGCTGCTGTACTGGCGTGCAAATTCTAGCCTTCGCCGTCGATGAACAGCAGTCAGCATAGGTGCACGAACCAGGCGTCTGCTTCGGAGGCCCAGACGCAGCAATGTTCGCTGAATAGTACTTTGGGAGACACTTTTGGTAGCCCCTTGGTTCATTTTGGTGGTCAGTTGCTCAACGGTAGCCCGTCTATCTGCCCGAACGCATCTCCGCAACCGTCGTTCGCCTCTGTCATCTATGGCCCGTGGTGCACCACATTTGCCACGTCGCTGATTTTGGACAGTCCCATTTTGCCATGCACGGTACACTTTTACCACGGCGGCACGCGAACAGTTCACAAACTCAGCCGTTTCGGAAATGCTTCCACCCTTGGCCCGAAAGCCAACGATCATGCCCTTTTGGAAGTCGGATAAATCGCTTCGTTTCTGCATTACGCCAACGATTGAAATGTTTTCCGAAGCCCTCACACACCCTTTATATACGCTCAACTGCACTGTGCTGCCACCTGCCTTCTGTGATTGGTTATTTAACTCTGACATGGAAAGTACGTGGTGGTCACATTAATGTGACTGAACTGTGTATGACTTTCAGTGTTGTTGTCTAAGTTTTAAGAACGCTAAGTCGTTCAAGAACTTGGACAACTATTGGATATTGTCCACGCTCATCTCTGACATGTTCAGTCGGGTTCATAAAGAAATATGGTTGGTATATCTACCCACCAAACATTTTCGCTCTCAAGAATCGGCCATAAAAGAAACTGAGAATCAATTGCTTTCCTAAAAATTTCAGCATAGTGCTCCACGATTCACTCTGCGTATTCCTGAGCATTCTGTGAACCTTTGATAAACACATACAGTGGTTTTTCAAAAAGCATGTAAGCGGTGCAATGTACTTTCGTTATGAAGTAAGCATTTCAGAATCGGATGCTGTGGTTGCTATTTAATAGAGAAACCTTTTTGAAACCTGAATCTCTTGTTATACGCTAAATGATATACGTACAACAGTGAATGTCGGCCAAGGCGCTAAATGGCTCATGGTAATTACCGGTAATTTTCAGAATTTTAAAACAGGACCCTTAAGCAAAAGTGTACTGAGATCTAGATACTTATAACATAAGGTCTGAGATAATCATTGCCTCCAATACTTCCATTTTCTATTATTTTCATGGTTTATATTATTTGAAATGCATAGCCGATGATACGTTTTTTAACGTCTGCTGTTTTTTTTTGTCCACAGTGGGTAATATTACCAGTTTCCAAATATCAGTGGAAACGTTTTATAATAAAATATAAGAAAAGAGCCACATTATTTTCCTAAAAATGAAGCGATTCAGGAATTTTCTCGTATTCGAGTCTCAAATCTATGAAGTCTTTCTAATCTCCAATAACTTGAAATTTTTAAATAAAAATAAAAAAGAGAAAAGAAAGTATAGAAAACTGCTTAGTATTAAAACTTTAGAAATAAAAGCTTATTTTGAAATATGCATTTAGTTGAAAATAAATCTGAAAATAGAATTTATTTTAGTACACTTATATTTATCAAGAAGATAAAAATGAATTTTAGAAAACAATGTTCATAATTAAAAAACTTTTAAATCTTAAGATTTGTTTCTTTAACACAATTAGGCAAAAAATAAGTACAAGATTAGGCATCTGTCACTGAGTAACTCTACTGGGAGGTAAACGACAAACTTCTGATATAAAGATAATACATTGGCATGAATGTTTAGAGCACTCGGGAAAATTAGGTATTTATTTGGAAGCAGCAGACGTGAAAATGAGCAACGGGTTCGCCGGGACTCGAACCACGGGCCTCTCGAATACGCGTCGAGCGTGCTGAGCACTACACCAGAAGGCGTGCGAAGAAGGCGGGTGAAATACCTTGTAATAGTAACACAATAATATTAATTTACGCTTAGGATGATTCAAGCAATTGTCTAGTTTCAGGTATAACTTCAATATATGCGGCTAATATACTAGAATATTTTCCCAGTTCTTTAGTAAAAGGGAAGCATATCGATCACGAGAACTCTTGTGTTTCTGTCGCCAGTGCTAACTTACTTAACCATAAAACTTCTGTAAAGGACAATTTTATTCTTATGAGAAGAAAGAGCATTGGGCACATCTATTTTGTTTCGAAAGGTCGGCGGCACTGTGCTCTGCTTTGTTAGCTTTCACCCACTTGTCGACAATCATAAATACTTAAAAGAACATATAGAGATTTCTGCAGAAGGTATTTGTACTGATGAACAAAACTGTTTCATAAATTTACAGTTTTTTTTAACGTCTGCAAGGGGATTCTCCCATACAAGTTTGTTGAGGCTGATTTTGATCACACTGTAAGAATCATATACTGCAACTTTTGTCTTGAGGTTACTCGCTGTTGGATGGCACCGGATGGCAAGATTCTATCATTCACTTAAACATGACGACTAGTATATCATTTAAAATATTTTTGTCACTGCTTCACCAGTACGCTAACCTGATCGGTTTAGTGCTTAGCAATGTTGACTGCCATATCGTTTTGCCCCGTTTGAATCGCGAAGAAGACATGGATGTTTGCAAGCGTATAATATCTTTGCGGCATGGCAGCACTTAAAATAATGGCGAGCCAAAAGTCTTCTTGAAATTTTTGGTGTTAGAAAGAAAGGGATGAGAGACCCTCATATCCATACGTTGGAGTATTCTCCCTCAGAATTGGTGTATTGTTCGTAGTTTAGGGTAATGGGACTGTACCTGTACAACAACGGTAAAATTGTCCTGTCCCAACCTACATCTACCCGTACTTGCCAACAACTGCGAATTTCCAAATCAAGCTTATTTATAGAAACAGATTTAAATATAAGAGATCAAAACTGTTAAAGAACGAAATAGATTAATTTGAAAGAATAGAAGAAGAATTATACAATTATAGATCTAGGATAATTCTGGAATCTGAGAAATATAAAATTTAAGCTTAAAAATAATGAAATAGAATCAAATAAAACTGTGCATAAAAAAGAGCTAATAAATGAAAAGAAAATTAGTAAATGTGGCTTTAAATTATCCTATTAGTCCATCTGAAGGTCCTAAAAAATTCCTTGCGTGGTAACGTTTTGTAATCATATTAGTACATCTGAGTTTCTTTATAAATGGTTACAAAAATAAATCATCAGTCATCTGTAGTTAAACATTAGTCTTGGTTAGTTTAATAATAGGAAAGAAGAAAATTAAACAGTTAAGCACAGAAAATGATTAAATAGAAAACTGAATTATCCAGTTTCAAATTCAATTGAAGATAAAGGGTTTTAAAAAAAGACATTTGAGACAATAACATTTAAAAATTACAATTGGCTAAGAAATACTATAAGGAAGAAATTATCAAAAGAAGGAAGGAACACTCTTATGAATAACGATTTCATTTAAGGGCTTTAGAACCACGTTTTAGAAATTGCATTGAATCACTTAAACAATGATTTTAGGCATTTTTGAAAACAAAGTTGCAAATCATAAACTGTCAATAGTTCAAAAATCCACTTTACTATGATTATGTGTCATAATATAAAACTTAATTCTCTCCTTCGTTTAATTCTTAGATCAGTAGTATGATCTAAAAAAGAGCTAAAAACAATGTAAAGTACCGAACGATTTTCTTAAGATAAGTGCTATTGAAGTTAGTTAGAAAAACTTATACTTCTAAAGTGAAAAGTGCTTTACTTTTCGAAATCATAATATTTATTCTTGCTGCATATAGTTAGAAAAAAAAATTGCAAGACTAATAAAATCTAGCTCAAATACCCTTAAGAACAAATATTTTTAAACTTTTGATGATTATACTTTAGTTACTGAGGCACTTTAATTAAAATGCAGCAAATTATAATTAAAAAAGGGGTATGATATGAAAGCATGCACATTTTTAATCGAAACTTTCTAGCAGAAAATAGAGTTTATTATTGTTTTATAAGAACGTTACGTCATTTAAATCATTTCGGCTTGGAAATAAATAATTCTTTTTGATCTTGCGGAATTTTTATTAGCATATTTCATTCTATTTTTCTCGATACTGATCACGCATGTTCCTTTCAAGAAGTTGCTAAATTTTTATTTCATTATTTTACTTCATCGCATTGTTTACTATTATGCTACAGTTTTTCTGCACAATCTCAGAGAATATTTATTCCGTGCTTTTATTTTTCTCGTTCATGTGTGCAACATCACTAAAAGATAAACACAAAACTATTTATAATGCGTAATTTTTAATTTAGTAGTATTTAACGAGAAATTAATTTAGTAACTAATTCATATATTATTATTATTTATATTATTCGTTAAACATTGCGACATAATATTTTTCTCTATTTTCATAGAGGAAGTTTGCTAACGAGTCACGATAATACAAAGGAGCCATTCGGCGATGTCTAACGAGCTCCTCTCCCCTTGGTTCAAGATACGAATGCAGCCACTCTGTTTACTGGGAGAGTTTCCTAAGTCTCGGAATGAAAGAAAACTAACAGAACGGATTCCGAACGTATAAAGTACGTCGATCGTAGAACTTATTTGTATCCGAAGATATTTCGTACTGCATCAGTAGCTTATCACTGGAAAAAAGGAAGCATTGGCCGGGCGAGTGAAAATTCACCGAACGTTTGCAACCTGTGATTTACACTAACAATTTCTCGAAAAATTACTCGTTACAGCATTTATATTAATATTTCGAGAAAAGGATACCTACCAAAAACGAAGAAGAAACAGAAATAATGAGTACATTATCAAATAAACATTACATTATACACTTCCTGTTACTTTTTCCTCAGCCAAGCGCAAATGTCGCTAACAGCAGATTAGTCAGATTAGTTTCCTTTTGCAGACGACGTAGCACATGGTTAAAGAATTGAAACTTATATATATGTATATATATGTTAAAAAGTATTTTAACGAGAAATAATAACATAAAAAGCAAAAGAATTTCTTCAAGATATCTTTTAAGAGGTCAAATTATGCCAGAAACATAACATACATAAATGGCAAATGAAATCTCAAAACCAATAAGAAATCTGTTAGGAGGAATGCAATGTAGGATAAGCATTTATCTTATCAACTTATTTATTTGATTAATGTTTCAAAGTCACAGGTTTAAGTACGCGGGAGAAGAGCCATTTCAAAGGTGAAATGAGGGTACATTAATAATCGCTGTAGTCACCATGATTTTTGTGATACAGGTGCCGTATGTCATTTTGTGGAATGGAGTTTCATGCCTGTTGCACTTAGTCAGCCAAATCCACAACTGTCTGCGATGGTTAGGGATGACACTGGATTTGTCGCCTAATTATATCTCATACGTACTGGGTAGGAGAACGATCCCGTAACCTCGCATGCCTGATCACTCTCTAGAGCACGTTGGTTGGTAGCAACGGTATGATACGAATATTACTCTGCTAAAATTGGCTGTTGAAATATTGCTCATGAACGGCAACGCAACCAGTACAGTCACCAGTCTGACGCACAAATTTGCTACCAAGGTGCGTCGGAAAACGATAAGAGTGCTCCTGCTGCAAAATTGCTTCCGAGCTAATAAGCCCAGTTGTAGATCTAATGTGTCTACTCTCCAGGCAGGTGGTTGCAGATGCTCGTCTGGCGTCCTTCTATCTAACATGCAACCATCACTGGCACCAAGATAGGAAAAGGCTCTAATCTCAGGATACGACAGATCTCCATTCCGCCCTTCAATGAGATCTAATTTGACACCAACAAGTCGGTGATGGTAGTGATTTGGAGTTAGTGCTACGACCGCTATAGAGCGTCTGGCTTGGATCAGTCCCTCAAGTAATCCATTTATTACAGTTCACTGTGCTAATAACAAAGCTTCGCATGCGTGCTACAAATTCAGTGCGATGTGCCTCAGACACGTGACAAATACGGTGGTCTTCCCTTTGAATGGTGGTTGTGGTCTTCCCTTTGAATGGCTAGACATTGTGTCAGGGCTGAGTGTTCTGTGAGTATTTTTGGCAAACATTGTGAAGTAACTCCTTGAAGTTCTGATCTGGAACAGGGAGCTGAAATTAGCTTTGTTCTGGTGTAGATACTGTGCTGAAGAATAACTGCACTTGAAAGGGATTTAAAATCCTCTTTTATTAAATCAATATTATTTACACTTCCCAACTCGGGAGGGATGCAGAAAGTAAAAGACCACACTTGGGCCTAACTTAACAATCAGATAAATTTATACTAAACCTAAATAGAAATTTAATTAAACTTTGCACAGAGCAAATCGCGGAGTTGGCCTCTAACTAAGTGGTGCGTAGCAAGAAATACTAATACTAGCGCACTTCAATTTATTTCACAATGCAATCACGTAGTAAGCACTATGGCTTATAATTTTAGCTGCTAGCTGGCCAGGCGAACGTCGAACAGAATGACCGTGATCTGAGACTAAAAGCTCTCTCATACTGAGAGGTTTCTACCTCTGGTTTAAATAGTACTTGGCTCTATTTCAAATTAGCATACGCTGAAAACGCGCGCTTCTTCTGACGGGAAGTTGAAACAGAGAAGAGATAGAAAGATTTAAATTAAAATAAAACTTGGTTAGTTTAACTAAAACCTTACAACTAGTCTTCTTGAAATAGTACCTTCCTGTTGCCATCTGGCAGAATTTGATTTGTAAACATAATAAGCAGAACATACTATAAGTACATTAACTAGATGTACACATGTGTAGTTCCAGAGATGAGGTAAGAATAGGAAGTAGAAATAGAAAACTCAATACTCTATCAAACACAAGAACTCTATCTTTCAAGAGAAACTAGCTTCCTTGGGAGCCGCACTGAATTTCTGCATTTATGATGAATCCTATTTCAGTATACATACATATACGAATTCTGCATCAGGTCTGAACGCAATTCAAGGAAATTGATGCAAAAATCCCATCGTGAGGTAGTATATCCAAAATCTTCTGCTTTCTTTACCCAATAACCGGAGACCGAAAGTGCAATGGGTGCCGGTGCATACTGAAATCATTAGCAATGACATAGCGGACCAGATAGCCAAACTATCGACAATAGCCATTAATATTAGCATCCTCAGTATAAAACTGCCAGCTTCTCAGCTAAAAATCTGCTACACGTCAACTTCTTTATAATAAATGGAGACTACAATGAAATATTGAATATACAGGTAGGAGAATGTTCAGATTCATTCCAAAAGTCGATGCAGTTCTTTAAATGTGTCGTACTAGAACCCACACAATTGTTCACTGAGCATGGGCCATTAATGAGCAAATAATCGGTTCGGTTTTATGGACTTAATTTATCTAATAGTAGTTAATTGGTTTGGTTTTACAGAAAGTGATCTTTACATATATGGCGAGATTAGCGACCCCTGCAACTATATATTTGATTGTCCATTTATGTTGTGTAATACTTCATAGTGCTTAATGAATGAATGTGAATATTTGTGAACTAATTCTTAATGTATTTAATATATTATAATTTAAATACAATTCTCTAATGAATGCGCTACATTCTTAAAAAGCTAGCGAAAATGATCGTACAGCTAAAAGGCGGGTGATCTGCTTTCCAGATTTTTCTCTTTTAGGGTCATAGGCTGCTGCCGCCGCCCCTCTGGACTTCTAAACTATACACGCGTTTCGCTCGTTGGAGAAGAGAAAATATCGGCTTCGTCTGAAGTGAAAAAATTTCTGATTTTTTATCACTGCCGTTGTCGCAACTCTGGTAGAATTATGGTTAAAAACATTCCTTGAAGTTCTGCATGTCACATTTAAAACGGAGTTAGTCTTTCCTTGGAAAATTGGAGGGTAAATTATTACCCTTTTCTAGTCGGTTGTACAGAATTCAAGAAAAGTGTTTGAATGGATAGATGTTAATTTTTAGTTAATTTGAGCCAATAGTGAATTTAGGGACGCTCTCTATTTTTAGAGATGTAGAGGTTTTAAATGCTGTTACAAAAGAGACAACTAGGATTGTTTTCATCTTATTAAAAATTTTAAAAATGGAGGGAAAGCGAAAGACAGAGAGAGAAAATAGGCTCTGGCCGATGCCTGACGGCACTAGAGCCGCTAGTTTGGAAGTCCAGTCTTTCTGGCAAAAAGGAATTTGCCGTTTTCCTTCACGGCCTTACCGGTCACTTATGGAAAGTCATATGTGAATAATTCGAATAACAGCGTTTCCATAGCCGACAAGATGTGTTTTTTTCGTTTCCCAGAAAAAAGTCATACTGAGGCCTGAGACATTTTGCTTGAAATTTTGGACTTTGGGCGGGTATCCTGGCTGTTAAGACGTACTTCTGAAATAAGATTCAGGATGTTCATAACAAGAGAAGAAGTATGAAGAATGTTGGATTTGAACAGTGAAACTGGATTCTTTCCTTTAGAGACTGACGGACATAAAAGGAATTTCGCTAAGAAGAGAGCAAAGTGTAAAGAATATTTGATTTGGACAGTACAACATGCTACTGCATTCTTTCCTGAGATATTTATGGATATAATGAATATCTGACTCTGGTGAGGCTTATAAAGTGAGATATTTCTAACGGAGACTTTACGCGAGTTTGCTTTGCACTATTTTCTAACGCCATTGCTTTATCAAATTATGATGATTTTATTTTACCTGAAGTTAATTGGTAGAAATGGTATTCAAGATTTTAATTACAGAAAACTCGATTGTGCTTAGATGATTTTAAAACTTTTGCAAGAAAAGATAATTTGGTTGCTTACAATTTCTTAAGGTAATTGAAAATGATTTCCAAGGCTAAGCCTTGGTACGCTGTAGAAACATCTGAATGTGTCAGATTTTAAATTAAGGAAAACCAATATTTTTTTAAGTATCAAACAAAGTATTCTACAGTAATACATGTTTAAATTGGTAAGCTATTTTTCCCCAGGAATTTCGCTTGTAAATAGAAATGATTTGAAATATTATTTAGCCAATGGATGTAGAGGTGATCTGACCAGTTATCTTAATATACGTTAATCTTTGATTAATAAATGCGCTTTAATTACAATTTGTTTTCTACGTTAACATTTACCTTCAACTACTATCTCCGGAAGCCAGTACCTGAAAGTTATCAAGTGTGGGCAGCTAACGCCAGTTAATGCAGATGTGCAATATACTGCATTAAAGACAGTACTTTCTATGCTCTCACTTTTACAAGGAGACAAGACTGATAAATTAATAGCGCCAACAACACAGGGTTTTGTAACTATTAAAGTATCACCTTCAGCTGTATCTACCATTGTATATACACATGTACATTCTTGTTAACTTTTTTTTGTTTGATGTGTTATATTGAAATATTTGTACTGATTTCATGTATACATCTGTACTTGTATCTACACCACCGCCTTATTATATATGTATGTCCAAATTATGCTATAATACTCTAACAGCAACGTCCCTTCCCACCTTGTTTTCCCTCCTTGTTCTTTTCACTCTTTCAGTATTTTCTAGTCAAATCCTGGAGGACAATGCATTAAGCTCTAATTTTATTGTTGTTATTACTATTATTATTCTGATTCCGTCGATGAGATCCAACGGGCTAATAAACGACTGAGCTGTCGGCTGACAGCTATTCTGTCCATCGACAGAATAGCTGCTAACGACTCACCAGCTATTCTGGCGATGGCAAAAGGAACAAAGAAAGAGTACCTCCAGTGACCACCGCTACACACACGCATGCGTAGTGGATACAATTCTGTCGAGTCTTTCTGCAGTATCACGAAAAGAAAATCTACTTCTAATAGCTTTGTTACACGGCTTCTTTGAAACTCCTTACTTCTTCTATTTAAAGGTATTCTTAACTCAAATTTCGCTCACAACGCTCAGTACGGAGGATAAAAAAGGACACACGAAGCTTACATTGCGTATTTAAAGCAAACATGATTTGCATGTTCATGGTGGGGCTACTAATGCTACACTCACCCATTTAAATAATTTTGAAGTCTGAATAGACGTCATGTTTCATATATACAAACAGCCTCTCGATAATTAGTTTATTTAGGTGTCTAGGTCTCGAATTAGTGTATCTATTATTTGGTTTTGTAATTTCATTTTCCATCAGTATATTTGAAAGCTCAGTCTCTTATAACTGCACACTTATTTCGATGTTTTTGATACTGTGCTTGGTGTATTATTGTCCGTTTCGCATGTAAATATAAATGCATGTAAATATAAATGTATTTTAAATAACGTAAAAATAACATACATTCTTTATCATCGCGATAAAATTATAATATGTACTACGAGCAACAGTATGGATAAACGAATCACTATTTTCATTTATTTTTACCAAATTCGAAAAATGATCGATGATTAAACCGACTTAGTTAAAAAAATGACAGAATTATGTTTTCTTAAAAAAGAGTATTTTCTATTTTTGAGACTCCATAGCCGATAATTTTATTGCATAAAATTAAAGTTACATTCTAAAATGTTTAAGATAGATGTATATTATTTTGGCGCTTTATACTAATACAAGGTTTGCCCAATTGCTCAAAAGTTTTTGAAATTTTAACTCTAGTTTTAAATAAACCAAACACTGAAGCAGGAAACCTACAGTTTTGAGAAATCTTGATTTAAAGATAAAGTAATCTTCCGATTTTGTAAAAGAATGTTAAATTCTTAATCTTACTAAAGAAATATGAAGTATAATTATAAGCACGTATAAATATGTATTTGAACAGCATTCAAAACATACAAACATAATGTTAATTGAAACAGTTAAAATCAGGACAAAAAATGTTCACATAATCTCTAATTTAAAAGTTTCTTATGTGAGAATTATGAGTTCTTCTTATCAGAGACCATATTATACACATAGGGCGTTTACACAGCTCATAAATGTTTTTTCAATTGTTAGAGAAATCATACGTGCGTTTCCAGTTCAGAAAAATCATACACATAAGCAAAGATATCATATTTTTACGAAATTTTGATTGAAAAATTATCTCCTCGGATTCTTGCAAGCATATCATGTTCTTAAAATTAATAAATATATAACAGATATGCTAATAAATTAATGTTCCCACCATGCGTAACTATAACATATAATTGTAATAAAAGTCCATACATAAGTAGTATGTACACTTTAGAAGATTTAATCCGAGAAATTTAATGAAATGGAAATCTAAATAAACTATATAATCTTTCATATAGTAAAAGCTTATAGCTCAAATTTTTACGTGAGATTTGTTTAAAAATATTTATGACGAGAATTTTAATATAAAAGCTTAGCATAATTTAAATTTTAAAAAAATTAAAGATATCTGATAAATTAAACTATTAAAGCAGCGTTTTTAATATATACACGCATTAACAAAAAAATATGATGTGCACACCAGATGACTTTCTTCCACGAAATATTAAATTATATGCATTTTGTATTTCATTTAAATTAATTGCATTGAATTACATCTACTTCATCGATAGTGCATAAGCCACAATAGAATAAATACACTCTTTAAAATTCACTATATTTGTTTACCATAGCGACACTTTCTCGCTAGGTTCACTTAACAGCGTTACATCTCATTGATTTTATAACTCAGAATGCAAAAAAAAATTATGTATATCATCTGAAGAATTATATAATCGGTGCCGCATGTTCTATTCAAAAACTATTATAAATCTGAAACGATGTGTAAAAGAAATTAAACAAACAAAAAAGAAACAGTTTTTCCCAGACGACTCAGTATTTCTCATTCAATTAATTCAGTTATCACTTCGTGACAAGAAAAAATACATAAAAACTCAAAGTACCTATATTAAAAATTACGAAGTAAATCTTAAACACTTATTTCCTCGAATAAATTCTGAAATGGATTAAACACGATTTAATTCACTATAATAAAAGAAGGCGTTATCTTTGTTACTGCGAAGCTTAGCTTCTCTAGATCGGCAACAAATCCACTGTTCTCCTAAGTTTGAAATGTAAACAAATATGGCTGCCATATGAAAAATGATTAGGCTTAGCAGCACTTAAACAACTTTTAAATTGTTGATAATTCCACAAATATTGCATGCAGATTTACTAAAGGCATAAAAACCTTAACCTGGAGATAAGAACAGCACAATTCAATTATTTTTAAAGCAAAAAAATGCACAATTTACCAACATATAAAAATAAAATAAAAAAAAAACTGATGACTCACTGAGCCGAGTAACAGACTGAATATATATATATATAAATATATACATATACTTAATATATTTTTGGTACGGCCGATTGCAAACAAAACAGGAGGTGCATATTTACATGTTATAGCAGTCCTATATACAAAATTTCAGGGTTCTGAGACTACTCATTTTAGAGTTATACGGGATACATACATACCTACCAATGGCATGTGGTCCATATGTGCAGGGTGTGCACTGCACACCCTGGCAAAATTATAAGAGACAATAATTTTCTGCGCTTATGCCTACCTATCTTTATATGGTATATAATAAATAATATTTATAATATATTTAAATATTATGTTGATTTGCTTGTTTGTATTCCCGCAGTGCGTGCGGTGCTAGGTGCTGCACCACGTAGCGCGTTGAAAAGCAAACGAACATGAAGTTTTGATGTGTACTCACTGCGCACTAATAGAAAATCACGCTTTATATGTATGGGCTATTGGAGAAGCATAGCATACTATACCACTGAGGCAAATGCAGCTATTTTTCTTGCACTTGGTGTTTTGTATTAGTTGAGAAATATTAGCGCCAGCCTGTCTCCGACAGCGGAGAATGTTGACGAATAGCGCATGCGCACTAGAAGCAGGGCTGAACTATCGTCTGTGAGAAACTGTTTTTTATACTTTTTTTTATTTCCCTTTGGATTTATTGCAGTTTGAATAGAACATGTAGCTTCTGAAAATGATATACATATTTGTGCATGCTGAGTTGCGATTCAGATGTGAGGCTGTAAGAAAGAAACCTAGCGCAGAGTGTCGCTAGGAAATAAATATATTAAATGTAATGTAGAGTGCGTTGTTTCTAATATATGTGTGGTATTATTTTACTGTGATTATAGCTATCGACGAGAAATAGATTCAATACATTTGGCATTCAGAATCATCCGAAGGTACGGTTTATTAAGCGTTGTGTTAGAGCGGGGACTTACGTGCTGAAGGCTTTTGGTTTTTTAACTGATTAACTGGCCATACGATTTTGCAGACGGTTAATGTTTAAATTTATATATTGTAGGATTTTTGTTTTTATGGAAAAATAAAATAAATATTTCATCAATATAAAGGGAAATGTTTTAGTGTGGTATAGTAATTTCGGTGATTCGAATTATAGAAATAATTCGCTGAAAAACAAGTTTGTTTTGTTAGACGAAAAAGAAACGAATTTTAACAGAACAGTCCAAATTTTACCATTCATTGTGTCTTACAGACAGTATATAAGTTATATCTGTAACACCATATCCATGGTTTTGTTTTAAAAAATTGTCAAGATGTTTTTCGCAGAATATATGATTTCCAAATGTTAAAAACAATTAATAAATATAATTTAATCCACTGACTGAACAAGAAACAGTTCGTTCTATTGTGCCAGCGTGCAGTGAAATCCTCCGCACGTGGAATAGACGTTCGGTTTGTCGGCACCAATGAGCATCCTGATGACTCATCCCGATGTCATCAGGCTCACAATGAGACACCGCAACGGCGGGCACCGTGTGGTGCCGCCGATACGACACCATGCAACCATAGAGCTGTAATATACTAGAGAGAGAAACGGCAACCCTGAAGGGGAACAGGAATGCGAACCACGTGACATATGGAATATTTCCCGAATCGTATACCATGATACGATTCGGTAATAATCTTCTTTACCATTACAGCTCTATGGAGAATTTGTGAGAAGCAAGTGTTTTGCGAGTACGCGCATTGTTTCGGACTTAAAAAATGGTACTTTCGTGCTTCGCATATGGATGTAATTCCAGATACGTGAAAGGTGGAAGAGTAACATTTCTCAGATGAGCTTTTTCTAAAGTTTTAAAACCTATTTTTTATAAAATGTAGAGGTGTTTTAGCCACTCTACTTGCCGTTTTCAAATAAAAATAGATTTTCTAATTTTATATAATATATGCATACTTGAAAAAACATTTAAATAAAAGTATCTTAATATATATGTATGTTTTTAATAACTGCGTTCTGAAAAAAATGTTAAAATTTTAGTAATATGATATAATTTTAATTAGTTTAGTATTCTGCTTTGGCGACATTTTTTGTACGCCAACAGACTTTGCTTCAAATGCGTTTAGTTATATATTCTTTGTATGCGTTTGCTTATGCGGACATGTACGAAGTAGTAATGTATGTATTTAATAGTTGGTAATGTTGATACAATACACTGAGTAAGAACTGCATAAAATTATGATTTTTTTTTTACATGAATGACCTTATTTTATCCGCTTTTCTTGCATCCAAATATAACAAATATGTTTACTTTCAATCACGTATTTTCTTTCTTATATCATGTTTCTGGCATTTATTTTAATATTAAGAATTTGTTAAGTATTAGGAAAATAGTCATTATATAACAGTTAAATTTCAAAACTTTAATAATTTTAAGTTTCTTTTTAAAAATAATGAACATTATTTAAATTTTACCTTCTAAAATTATTTAAAATAGTGCGACTACATTGTGCAACGTGCATAATATATTTATTTTTGCTAGTAAAAGGAAGTCTTAATTTACCGCATTTTTGTTTCATAATTTATTAATTCACCTCTCTCTCTTCCTTTTAACTTATATCTGCTATATTGACATTCATTTTTACTTCATTTAGTTTAATATCTTTCTCACTTTGATTTGTCTACTATGTAGTTCTCTGTAATACACCGTATTAACATTAAATTTCCTTTTCGTATTAACATTAAATTTCCTTTTTGCATTATTTTCTGTTTTCACTCATGTTATCTATTTTTTATTCTGTCCTAAGCACTAAAAAAACCTTCTATTTTTTATATATTTATTTATTTATTTTTCCCCTGGCCAATTTTTAGGCTTATAATCTTCCTGTTTTATTTTAATCTCTTTTTCACTCAAAATAATTTCTAAAATTATCTTTGCTCCTTCTTTATGCATTATTATTGCATTATAATAAATATATATATATGAATTTTATTTATTTTTAAAATTTTTTTAATTATTTTATTTTCCATCTACTATTTTTAGTATGTATTATATACTTTGCTTAAATCACTTTTTATTTATTTATTTATTTGTTTATTTTTAAATGAAAAACTCTTTTTTTATTTTTATTTTATTTGTACTTTATTTATTCTATTACCATTTTTTGATATGTTGTATTTATTGTACACTGCTTCGTCTCATTCTGTTTTTGTCTTTTTTCTCTTTGTCTGCCTTTGTGCTGCTAAGCTAGGTATGACTATTTGTCTGGCTGTCGGGGTTAGACTGCGTTTTGCAAATTTAATTTGTGCAGTATAGAAACAGCCTTATAGTGATGCTACCCTCCTGATGAAATCATCACCATTTTCCCTTTTTTTTATTTCATTTTATTCACTTTTAACGGAAAAAAATCGCCAACAGTGGCGATAGTACGCCAAAGTCTAGATTCAGTTTCATTTCATGCCCAAACTCCTGCAGCTCATTCCTGTGCCGCTTTTCACCCGGTTTTGAATGGCGATGCTCGGTCTAGTACATAACAGGTCTATGCATACAACACAAGACATGATTTTTGCTTCAGTGCTAGTAGAATTCTCATAAGTTTAGCTGTTTTTATAGTTATACCTCGACTACTCGTAGGTAAATAATTTATTTATTGTATTCTTTAAATTTATATTCATAATAAAATAACCCATTTCAGAATGGAGAACTCAGATGTCTCAATAATTAAAGATTTATTGAAAAATCCATTTTCGAGACGAGACGTTACTACAAAAAACGGAATAGTTAAATTAAGTAGACCGATGCCGGATATTATTCTATCGCAAAACGTTAAGATTAAAGGACAACAGTGTGTCCGACATTTTCAAAAATCTATGTATGAAAAATTTAAGTGGTTAACCGGTTGTAGAGAATTGAATAAGTTGTACTGTTGGCCATGTTTACTTTTTGTTGTAATTGAAAAGGATAAGAATATTTGGACAAAACAAGGCTACAGTGATTTAAATCATGTCCACGAAGCTGCATAAAAACATGAAAAAACACAGTCTCATATAAATGCCGTAATACTATTAAAAACATTTGGTACCGCCAGGATAGATTTAATGTTAGATCAACAAAATGCTTCATTGATTAGTGATTAGATTCAACACAATGAAAAAGTAACAAGAAATAGAAATATTCCCAAGAGATTAATAGATGAAGTTTGTTACTTAGCAAAACAAGAAGATGCATAGCGTGGACACAATGAGAATATAAATCCCCTTAATCGAGGAAATTATATAGTTATTATCGAGTTATATAGTTATTATTATATAGTTAATCGAGGAAATTATATAGAATAACATACTGAGCTCACTGCCCCGAGTAACAGAGCGGATATATACAGGGTGGTCATAAAGAAACGTTGTGGACATCTGCACTTCCAGTGTCCTTTCCTGTCAACCTATCGAGATGAAATTGCAAATGTAGTTAGTTATTCGGAGTATGCGCTCGGGATTCTGTGAACGGCAACAAAGGGGCGCTCACAGTTGCGGTGTTAGTTACAGAAACTCGAAAATGTCGAATGGTTACGCCAACTTTTTCCGGTCGCAAAATGTTCAGCGCATGCGAAAACCCTAACAGCGTTGAAACGGCACCAATATATCCCAAAAGTGCTTTCACAAAAAAATGCATACACAAAAAAAGAGTTCTGAAACCCGGCGAACGAAATACGATTTGGGCGCATGCAGAAAATTTGCGTATGACAGAGACAAGACATCGATCACTGATAACAACACATATCGGGCAAAAGAATATCTTGTTGTTGTTGTTACTTATGCTCACTTGTCTGACAAAGTCAGCACAAACCCACGAAAATTCTCCTGTCAAGGAGCGCAAGATTACGCCTATCGTTGGCAACTGCGTTGAGCATCTAACAGGTGACAGTGCGATTTGGCTCAGTTCTGCCCCCAATTTTGATGGAGAGCACCCCAGGCAGACGGGTCTGAGGGTCTCCCACTTCTCTCCCCTTCCACCAAACCACATGAGAGGACTTTCAACTCGCCGCATATTTAAAGTGTCGCATCGACACTATACATTTACAAACATCCATGCCTTCTCCGGGATTCGAACACGAGCCCTTCAGCACGGCAGTTAGCGATTCTAACCACTATACGGGTTGGGCGTCTAAGAATATCTTTATTTAGATAAAACATTTTCCACATGGATGCCATCACAGACAAGTATGCATTGCATCGGGAGACGGTGGACAATACCGCTGAACGTAGCGTGACATGAGGGATATTTGCAGTCTCCCGCGGTATAGAATCCTTTAAATCCGACAAAGTTTGCGGATTGCACAGGTAAGCTCTGGATTTGATATATCCCCCAAACCAGAAATCCATAGGCGTCAGATCGGGCGATCGTAGAGGCCATTTAAAATTATAATGGTGTAAGATGAGGCGATTACCAAAATGCTGTTCCAGGCCCCTTTATCAAACCTCGCTATATGTGGAGGTGAACTATCTTGTATCCAAACGATGTTATTGAGTGCATTCCGCCTACGCTATTCCGGTAGTAGCGTTCATCCCATTTTGATGATACAGTTTCATCAATTCACCGCGAACTTTACCAAAAAGAGTAATTTCGTCGCCATGTGCGAGTGCCCGAATGCCGACTTCGCGTACCCACCTGGCATTTTATCGGTTTCTTACGCTGAATATCTGGCGATTAGAGTTCTGTGATAATTATCTTGCCTCTGTTATATGCAAATTTCCTGCGTGCTCCCAGATCGTGTTTCGTTGGCCGGGTTTTTCACAACTCTTTTTGGTGTATGCATAACACGCCAGTTTTTGGACATATCGGTACCGTTCCAAGGCTATTTAGGTTTTTCGCATGCACTGAACATTTTGCGACCGGAAAATGTTTGCGTTGTCTTTCGATATTTTCGAGTTTCTGTAACTAAAACCTTGTGTTGCCATTTACAGACTCTCGAGCTCATACCTCCGAATAGCTATATTTGCAATCTCATCTCGATCGGTTAACCGGAATGGACGCTAGAAGTGCAGATGTTGGCAAAATTTCTTTATGACCACCCTGTATATACATACATACATATATATACTTTTGGTGCGGCCGAACCAAAATAGGAGGCGCACATATACATGTTATAGAAGTCCTATATACAAAATTTCAACGTTCTGAGGCTACTCGTTTTTGAGTTATACGGGATACATACATACCTGCATATGTACGTAACATATATAGGAGCAAGTTTCCCTTGGTGAGTCCTCCACGAAGGCATCCCTTCCCTCAGGCAGATATTTCTGGTGTAACATAATAAACTAAATCAAAAGAATCAAAACCGTTTCGTGTTGCTCCATTTTGCGAGGAGAATGGATGGCAAATGGTTGCAGTGGCAGCGATGACGACTGCAATAAAATTTGGTGTAATATATCGCTTGCGTCAGGTTAAAGAAAATGTATCCATTTGTAACGAAAATTTGCAATTAAATCAAATTCTGGAAACATATTCACCTCGTTATTTTAGAGCAGGCTTAAAATTTAATTGGATGATGTTTCTACATTTTATATTGCACATATACATATTTTCTACATTTCTAACATAGTTTTACATTTATTAACATAACTCTGAAGTCGAAATGGTTTGTCAGCAATTACAGGGGCACTTTATGTAAATTAGAGAAACGACACTTACAATCTTGAAGTCTAGCGAAATTTAGAATATTTTTGTTTCAAATCAAAATTTGAAAAGAAAATTACTTTGCGTGATTTTGGCGGAAATAGCAACGTTAAGGTGGACGAAGTTTATTTAAATGTAAAAGTAGTCAAACAACTGAATACAAATTTAGCATAAATAAAAACAAACCCTAAAAAGGGAGGGATTATTCGACATTTGCAAAAAAAAAAAAAAAAAAAAAAAAAAAAA